>CANDYM010000319.1:0-52016 GCA_947397865.1 Polietes domitor
TTTTTAGGTATTCCTAGTTGAAACATATAATGATCTGTATGGACATACGGGCATCTCCCAAACAAGTATGGAAAGGCTAAAGACGGACGGAGCCGACTATATGATACACCCCAATTTCTCTCTCACTACAATTCAATTCGGTAAAAAAGTGAAATCGGGAGGGTTTGTGAAACCTGTAAATGTATGTGTTTGACAAAAACTGTTGAATCGTAAAGGACATTTGTATGGTGGTATATTGAAACCTGGAACGATGTGACCCGCTTTCACCATGTATGTTTATTGGTGAAATATAATATGTACAGTTAGGCCAAAATCGGTTAAACATTCGGGAGCAACATTTGTATTGGGGCTATATCTAAATCTGAACCCACTTATCCACTTTCAGCATAGGTGTTTCTAGTTCGATTATAAAATGTGCCAATTTTAAAGAAAATCGGGAACAATATGCGGTTTCTAAAGCGGAAAAAGTGAAATCGGGAGCGACATTTGAATGGGACTATATCTAAATCTGAACCGACCTTTCCCACTTTCAGCAGAGGTGTTTTTAGTTGGACTGTAAGATGTTGTGCCAATTTTAAAGAAAATCGGGTACAATATGTGGTTTCTAGAGCGGAAAAAATCAAATAGGGAGCGACATTTGTATTGGTGCTATATCTAAATCTGAGCCGATCTTAACCACTTTCAGCATAGGTCTTTCTAGTTCGATTATAAAATGTCCTGCCAATTTTAAAGAAAATCGGGAACAATATGCGGTTTCTAAAGCGGAAAAAGTGAAATCGAGATCGACATTTGTATGGGGACTATATCAAAATCTGAACCGATCTTTTCCACTTTTAGCAGAGGTGTTTTTAGTTGGATTATAAGATGTTGTGCCAATTTTAAAGAAAATCGGGTACAATATGGGGTTTCTAGAGCGGAAAAAGTCAAATCGGGAGCGACATTTGTATGGGGGCTATATATAAATCTGAACCGATTTCCTCCAAATTCAATACCAATCGTCCTTGGCCAAAAAAGTAACTGCTGCCAAATTTCATGATAATCGGACAGAAATTGCGATCTGTAGAGTGCGAACAAGCTTAGATGGACAGCAGACGGACGGTGATTCTAAGCCGATCCGTATACTTTAAGGTGTGTCTAGCTCGATTATTTACTGGTTTTACAAACATTTGGCGGAAAACTAACTTGTAATACCCTAGTACACGAAGCGGTGTAGGGTATAATTAGAGATATAAAACAATATATATATTTTTTACAAGCTGCGAAAATCGGAAATTATATTAAAATATTACTTTCAAAGATGCCTTAGATTATCTTAGATTAGAACTATGTTAAGAAGGTTTTTATTATATGTTTAATACTTCATTATAACTGAGTCATTTTTAATATTGACTATTTTGTTATAGAATTATTGCTTTTAAAACATGTAACTAAAAGTCGAACTTTGACCTGCCATAAAAATAACTTATTATCAAAACTCTTTTGAAGTTTTCTTGTCTAGAATTTTTTCTACTAAATTGCACTAAATGATTTGTAAAATTCTTAAAAAAAATTTCTCGATTTTGGGCGCAGCCGTGACAATGAGGGACGCTGCCTTCTTTACTGGCAACATACTGCTTTTCGAGTTATTGACCTATAGGTTCTGCAACCGATTCTGCATATCATTTCTAAACGAATTAACAGCTGCAACAGACAATCCATTATTCTCAAGTTTCTTTATTAAAATGTCATGTTGAACAAGGTTTCGAAAAATCAAACAAAAAATACTCCTTTGAAACCAGAATCAATCAGCAGATATATTCCAAATGTATTCCACATCATCTTTAGTTCCTGATCCTTTTCTAAATATATATTGCAATGTAATTTGATAATTATTCGAAAATATTTTGTCAATGATTGATAAAACCGAAATTGGTTTAAAATCCACTATATTTTTTTGAGTTTCTTTGGCAATAATATGTATTTTTAGAGCAATAGGATATGTTTGATCAAAAATCATATTGTTAAAAATTTGCACGAATATGTCAATTACAGCAGATCCTAGCCAGAACTCTTCTTGAATGTCTATAAATCAAGATTATTTTCTACTTGAATATCATTAACTCTTTGAAGATTAAAACAGATACGCTCAGGTATTAGGGATCTAAATATATTTATATCATCATCAGAATATTGTTCCATCGAACTGGGATATTGTCATGGCTCAAATCAAATATTGATTACAGCAAGAAATAACCACAAAGAAAAAAACTATATAGTATTTTTATTCGCTCCAAGACTTCGCCGTTCTCACAGTCACTTCTCTGATACCACTTTCACATGTTCGTTAAAAGATATCGTAAATTCTTTTTGATTTGGATAACGTACCTATCAATACTTAACTGAAGATAATTTAAATATTTTATTTTGTTAATCAAAATTGCTTGTCGTTTGTGTTAGAGAGCTACAGAGCGCTACAGAGCCTAGATTACCGATTTTTTCTTCCTCAATTGGATAAATTGGGACTGGAGAACATGTGGTTCCACCAAGACGGTTCCACGGCCACAACAGTTATTCTGAAAGAAGCATTTCCGGGTCGCTCCAGACGTCTTTTATGGGGTTTTTGAAGTCGCGGGTTTACGCCTACAAGCCTCAGAGTCTTGAAGCACTGGAAAATGTCATAGTCATCACTTCTGGCTAAGGCCACTTAGGCGAAATCATTTTCATTAAACAAATTCCACAAGCAGAACCAAAGTTTTTATTTAATATAATTACAACAAAGGAACATTGGGTGATTACTTTTGACCCACATTGTATATGAAATTGTACTTTCTAATATAGAAATTCGCGTTGCTGAGAAATTAAAATCGATCTTGCCTTTTGGTCATATTTGTGGTTATCAGAATATTAAATTTTTCATCTAAAATACCAATTCTTTACCAAGCATTTAAAGAGAATCCATTCGGTTGATATCGGTTAAAGATTAAAATATAGAAAATTGATTTCTCAAGAAATTAATTCGAAATTTCATAAAGATCGGTGGGTATGAATGATAAAAACTAAAGTTTTTAAGACTTTTTCATTGGAATTACCTAGTTTAATGAAATAATTTTTTAATAGAAAAATAGCTATTACAAGGTTTCGAATGACAAAATTGAATACTTTTCAACACTTGTGATCCCTAATCAAAAAATGTCCAGATTTCTTTAGACCGAGCACTGTTTTACTCTAGAAAACATGGACCAATGTGTTCTACTGTTACTGAAATTTTTTCCATTGTCGGTTTTTTACGGTGCTTTTTTGTGAGGCTAGAGTGCCAAGAAGTAAAATTGCGTCAACTTTCGATCGGATGTTTTTTAATTTCCGAAAAGTTTGCGAACTTTTGTGTCACTTTTTGTAATTTGCCAACGGTAGCACTGGTTACAGAGTGTTTACAATATTAGGGCTGTTTTTCTTTAAGCCGGGATAACAAGCTGCGATAACAAAAACGTTAATAATAATAACAATTTAATTTTTTGCTCAAAATAAAAAAAATATTTGTTCACATTGTCGCCAACTACAATATAAATATTTGTTCAAAACAATTAAAATAAAATATATTGTATTGACTTTTTTGGACTTAGCCTCGATAAATTTGACTTACACTGCATAATTATCCAGGCTAAGTCGAAATTTTTTAACACAACATTTTTTTTTTTCAAAATTTGTTTTCACAAACACATTGATCTTGCTGTTGACGACAATTTTATTTTCAGTGAAATTTTAACATTTTATTTAGATTTTTGTTATCAATGTTTAGTTATCCAGTCTTAAAGAAAAACAGCATTATTGTGTCCCTAATCTGCTTTTGTAAATCTAGGTATTTTATTGTGATTGCCCAAGATCTTCATTATTATACGGTCACCAGGGATCGTTGTTTATTTCCTTGATGACATCTTTCAGATATTATCTCTATATATTATCTACAAAGATGCATTATTATACTATCGTCTCTCTTTCTGTTTGCAACTCGTTTATCGTTAAGACGCTTTGTTCAATTTCGTCTTTCCACCAATGCATTACAAACAATTGTTAGTATTTAATTTAATCTTGCAACTACAACATCTAGATCTGAGTGATTTATCAGTTGACTCAAGGATGTAATTGTTTTTATACTCCCCCAAAGCTTCTTTGATTGCTTCTACATTTAGTTTACGTGAATTTCGGCCAGGTTTTTTTTCGTGGTATACTGAACTGACTCTATTAATTCCAGATACTAGGCATTGATGTCCTCGTAATGTCTCATCTACTGATACCTCCAAATTATTATTTGTTGCAGCAAGTGATGCCGATGCTACTGCTATAACGATAATCATACCGAACTCACCTCTTTTGAACGTTGGTGAGTTTTCTCGGATGGTTTAGGAATATTCGTAGATAATGAGGCTGGTCTTCTGTTTCTAAGATCTAACCGCATAACATGCACTCTCGTACGTCAATGTTCCCATAATTTAATATTATAATCCAATACAATTATTTTTTGGGAGTAGGAATCCATTACCAAAACTTATAATATGGACGAATTTAATAAATATTTTTGCAATTACAGCTTTTCATGTGAGGCATATTTGACCAGACATCTTGAATATCATAATCCTCCCAAAAAATCGTAAAGTTCTACCTACTTTGACAAACTAAAGAAGCACAATGGAGGAGCTGTTGTTTATTGTTGTTATAGGAACACATGGCCATACTAGAATTGACTTATATAAATGCGACTTTCAAATCAAAATACAATCATTCCACTTTCTATAAACGTCATCATATTTGGTATCCCACTACCAAAGTCAAAGAAAGATCCATATATTTCACAGTAGTAGGTTGTCTATGTCGAGAATTATATTTTCTTTTGCAATTTTATGTGGATTGTCTATTTTGGTAGTAAGTTTGGACTGAGTTAGAACTCCGTCAAATATCGCCGTGGTTGAAGTCGATATGAGTCGATGAAATCGGCTGCTGCCGTGCCAGCGAGAGAACTGGTTGGTCGAAATGACGAAAATATCGCTGCCGTTCAGGCGTCCGTAGCAAACGATTCAAATCAGTCGATTCCGCCATGGACCAGTCAAGTGGCCGCCTCTAGACTTTTTTTTTTTGGGGCTACATAAAATCATTGCCAACAAGCCGACGACGTTGGAAGAACTCAGAGCCAACATTGTATGCGAAATAGCGGCCGTTACGGCCGAAATGTGTGACCGAGACATCGAAAATTGGGTGAATCGACCGCTGCCGACGTGCCCGCGGTGGCCATATGAACGAAGTCGAGTTCCATTCATAAATGTTTTGATTGTATTTCAAATCAATCATAAAGTTTTGGAAATATCTTAAATAATTAAATGCACTAACCAAGCTGGTTTCATGTTGAAAACTTTTAAATATCTAGACAACCCTGGTCTGGGGGCTAATAACTGGATACGATATCGAGAAGTTTCGATCGAAATCAATTATTATACAAATAAGTTAATGAGATCTAATCTAGTTCGGTTTTGAATAATGTTGGTCGAAATATATATTCTTTTTTTTTCCGAGATTAGACCTCTTTATAAACAAATATGAATTCTCAACATTGATGAGAGAATATCGGGAATTGATATTGGAGATATAAAATAATATCCGAATCTTTCAGGATTTAGCAGACCTTTCGGAGTCCATTTAAAGCAGATCCTTAAGGCACTACTATATGATAGTCCTGTGGTGGTTCAAATTAACCAAGTTAATCTTCATCAGAGGACCTTGAAGATGAGAGATATCAATTTCTCTCTTTTATGACACATCTCATCAATATTAAAATTTCAAAAGGAGAAGTTCATCTTGGTTGATTTGGACCACCACAGTGTAGTCATATATATGTGCCTTAAGGATCTGCATTAAATGGGTTCCGAAAGGTCCGTTATATCCCATAAGATTGGGATATTAATTTATATCTCAAACAGCAATCGCCGATATTGTATCGCCAATGGTGTGAATTAATACACCGAATATCCTGGGTCGTTCTCAAATATCCCTGCACAGAGAATGAACTGGTAAATCAGGGCTCGTGTTTTTCACATAGGGTGATTTAAACGACAATTCATCCGGTTTGGCTGACAAACTTAATTATTAGTTAATTTTATTTTTTCTTGTTTGGCACCACTGTGCGTAGTTCATTGGCCATTGGCCTTTACGGCAGCACATAACTGAGTTAAATTAAGCTCGAGTTGATAGCCAGTGGCAGTGGTGATGCGATAAATTGAAGTGGAATTAGTTTGGGGAATTTCGGTGCACGACGAGGAGGTGTAAATCACCATGATTGATGTTGAGACATATGTACATACCTTCTTATGTTCCGCTGGATGGATCTGGTTACGGCCGTCATGTCACAGGCACCTTTGTCGCCTGCTTTGCGATTCTCCAAACGGCTGCTACAGGAACGTCCGTCCAGCGTTGCGTACAGTGGACGCCGTGGCAAATGGGCAGTGTATATATTACGAGGCGTTGGTATTTTCGTCTTAAAAGTCCTGGGACTAGGTTCGAAGCCAGAATCTTGATCTCTGGTGTTTTGTTGCATATCGGAGGGTTCGCCATCCGCACGTTGCCAATTGTTGCGTGACTTAACGCCACTCTTGACGCGTTTCTTAAGGCGCCTCTTGCGACCACTGCCGTAGTCATAGGGCGATAAGGGATCGTCATGCGATCTAAAGAGTCTATCGGCTGCACCCACATCATCGTCTTCGCCCACATCATCCTCGAGGACTATGTCCTCGGATCTATTGGAATCCCCTTCGAATAGTTGGCTCTGTGGCCCAGTGAGTACCTTGAAAACAGTGGAATCACTCATTTCCACCTCGTCTCTCGGTGAGTTGGAGTCTTCGACTTCAACAACGGACTCATCGCTTTTTAGAACGTGGAAACTGGATTTGCGCTTCAAGTTATCCGGTTGAACGGCCACAGGTGATATATCTTCTTCGGCCGAATCGGAATGAAGCAGTGTAAATGATCGTCTGGATTCTTGTTCACGACTTTGGACTGTATCGTCTGCTACGGTTTGGTCGCGACTTTGAGCAACAGCGTCCGTGGTTGTGTTGGCCTCATTGGCTGCCATCGGTTCGGGTTGTATGTCATCTGAGGTAGGATGAGGTTTGGAAGCTGTATCAGTTGGCTTTTGGGAAGATTCTTCTTGTTGCGGTTCTTGTTGTGGTGGTTGCTGCTCTTGGGGTTGAGTGTTCGGGGTTTCGGAAGCTTTCTGAGGTGCTTGTGCCGACTCTTCGACTTTTGCGGGAGCTTGGACGTTTTCATTGACACCGTCTTCTTTCCTTTCTGGTGCATTGTCTTCAGTAGTCTGTGTAGTTTCTCCAGTCTGGGTAGTTTCTCCAGTCTGGGTAGTTTCTCCAGTCTGAGTAGTTTCTCCAGTCTGAGTAGTTCCTCCAGTCCGAGCAGTTCCTCCAGCCTCCGCTTCATCAGTTTTCGGTTCGGGTTCTTTCTCCACAGTTTCAGCAACAGTTTCTTTTTGTTCGGCAGCAGGTTCTTCCGGGACTTTTTGTTCGGTTTCGACCACTTCCTTTTCCTTGGAAGGCGGAACGGCAGCCTCAACTGTGGCACTGGCTGCTTGTATAACTTCCTCAACTTGTTTGGCCACTTCTTCGGTCAACTTCTCAGCGACTGTTTCCTTAGGGTCTTCCACCAAACTGGTTGAAGTTTCTTCCTCTGTCTTATCTGCAGTAGTCGCTTCATCAGCTCCATGATGTACCTGTACTTCGGTAACTATACTCTCTGAAGCACTTTGCGTTGGTTCATCTTCATCGGTTAATTCTGCCCCAGGGACAGCTAACGTCTCCCCGCCATCTTTTTCCGGAGGAGTTTTTATAAATGTACCCTCCTTAGCGGCTGCAGTTGGAGTTGATGGCGTCGCCTGCTTGGTTGGTGACTGAGAGCGACTAAAAATCTGTGGACTGGACTCTGGTGCGGCTGGAGTTTGCTCTTGGGCCGTTTCCTCAGGTACTTTTGTATCTATCTCAGCCTTGCTGACGACATTCTCTTCGGTTTGCGGCATAGCCTGAACCTCTCCTTCCTTAGACACAGTTTTGCCCACATCTGCACCCTGCTCCTCATCATCTTTGCCATCGGAATCCATCGTATCCCTCGAACGTTTGGATGATATGGATTTTCTTTTCTGTATAACACGTTGCTTTTTACGCTTGTGATAGCAACAATTCTCGCACGAATCTTCATCGTCTTCGTCATCTTCCCATTCACTCGAGCTGAGATGCCGTTCCCTGGATTTACGGCGCCTGATCTCAATATTACTCTTGGAGCGACACATACCGCCACAATCATGGTCCGACTCCTTTGGGTCGCCACAGCTGCTGGTGCGACGCCGCAACTGGTGCCGTTTACTTTTCTGATGCCTTTGGCAAGTGTGAGCATAACGTTGCTCCCGGCGATAGGTTTGCTCTGTACAACTGCAGTTGCCATCTTCACCGCCATCGGATTCGGAACGTTTCATGTAGACGACGTATTTCTTGGAATTGCTCAAATCGTGTATCTCCTCCTTCTCCACATACTGCAGTGGTTTTACCACCTCCATGGATGTTTGATTGAAGGGATTGGCGCGTCGGGCAGCCAGTTTCAGTTTTCCGGCCGGCAGGCAACCATGAGATTGCAGAAATTTAGCCGTGGAACGGTGGCCCTTTTGTAGGCAGCAATCCAAGGGAGTAATGACCACGCCCTTGGAGTTGCGGTACACAGCATTGACATCAGCCCCGTAGTCTATCAGCATTTTACACATGTCGGTGTAGTCGTTGTAAGCTGCTATATGCAGCATGCTGCGTCCATCATTGCTGGTGGTGTTCACTTGTTTTGGCCGCTGATCCAGCAGCCATTCCACCAACTCACGGCGTCCTGAGGAAGCCGCCTCATGCAGGGGAAGATCTCCTTTGGCATTGCGTAGCCAGAGGTTGGCGTTGCGTTCCTTGAGCAATTTCACAGTTTCAAATTGGCCCTTGGCACAACCGCAATGGGCTGGAGTGCGTCCTTTGCGATCTTGGCGATTGGGATCCGCTTCGAAGTCCAGCAAGCGTGAAGTAGCATCGGCATGGCCCAGCGTAACAGCATAGTGCAGCGCAGTGCAGCCATTCGAGTCTATGAGATCCGTCGGAGCACCGCAAAGGCTAATCAGGGTGTCCAGACATTCCGTGTGGCCACGCGAAGCAGCGCAGTGTAGAGCCGTAAGACCATCCCTGGAAATAAAGGAAACGTATTAGGATTTGCCGTAACATTTTACCCATGGTTTCAACCAACTTATCGGCACTTTCTACCCTGGCTCCGGTCTTGACCAGGGCCAGTATGGCTTTTGCCGAACCCGCTGAAGCAGCCCACAGCAAAGGTTGACGACCATCCTTGTCCTCGGCATCCACGCTGCACTGGGGGTGAGCCAACAATATGCCCAATATCTCCAGGGCCAGCTTATGGGAATTCACTTGACTGAGTTTACCCTCATAACTGGCCCCGCACATTTGGGCAGCATAATGCAGAGGCGAGCCGCCATTTATGTCCGGCGTTGTTACATTGGCACCAGCTGCTAACACAGCTCGCAACGCTCCAACCTCACCGCAAACTGAAAAGAAAAGATTATGATAAGCGAGTTCTAGATCCCCGTAATATTTAACAGCAATTACCTGTGGCCCAGTGAACCACCGAATGACCCTCTTTATCCACCGCATTCACGTCGGCTTTGTTCGCTAGCAGCAAATTGACCATAGCCAAGTTGCCCTGAATAACAGCCAAGTGCAGCGGTGTAAAGCCATCTTCGTCGGCAGACTCCAGAAGTTCTGGAGCTGCGACGGCAATACTGGCGGCTGCCACGAGGTCTCCCGCACGTGCAACAGTCTGAGCAGCACAATAATGCAGAGCGTTCTTGTAGTGGCTGTCACGCAAACGTATCCGTTCTGGCTGGTGTTCATCAAATGAAAATAAAAATAAATAAACAAATAAAATTTACTTTCATGTGGACTTTCAGTATTAAAAAAGAAACTTATGTTTAATCGATTAAATTGTTGACCGACGTAGATTCTACAGTAAAATGGATAATGGATAATGGACAAACGAAAGAAGTAACTAAAAACCAGACGGACAATTTTAATTAAGGGTTTTGTAGAAACACGAACAAAAGGACTTACGATAAAGAGAACACAGGGAGTGAGTAATGTTGACGTAGCGAAGGATGAACAAAATGAAGTAGAACTGCAAATGGACAGCATGGACGATGAGCGTAAGATGAGGCAACTTGTAAGAGGATTTACATGAGGTGGGTAAAACAGGAATATAAGTCGAAACGGCAGAAAGACCGCATATTAGACTAGGAAATAAAAGGGTAGCTGTATGAAAGCGATGGCAGAACATAAGAATGCTGGAGTGGATTATGATGAGTGTAAAAGCCGAAGTTCTGTAAAAGGCACAGATACAAAGATTGAAAATTCCGATTTATGGAAAAACAATGGAAGTACATAATAATGTTGGATCTTTGCGATTTAGAAAAGGTACCAACTGAAGGAATAATGGATGAGAAGGCTTAAAAGTAGATAAGAAATATGCAAGCCTATATGTGGGATTTACAGAAGTATGTTAAAATAGAATGAATTTAATGCAACATTGAGAGCTGATTCAAGGTTTAAAATATAGTTGCAGAATAGATCAAATGAGCACTGATACAATGATTAGAACTTCCGATTTACGGAAAAAATAATAGAAGCATGGAATACTGTTAAATATTTATGATTTATGTGTTGTCAATTATTTTGGTTTAAGACCAAAGGTTGTGCTGAAGTCCTCAGCAGAACCCAAAATTAGCAAATAGGCAAAGCGAGACCTTTATTGTTGCATCTAAAAGTTGACTGCGCAGTTTCGATGGGCGCTACCCCATCTCGTCAGAACTTTCGCAACGAATGTATGTCTTTGACTTAAATCAGGGTTCATATTAGTACAAGCGGTCACATATGACAAATGCGAAGCGCTGATAAACAAAATATTCCACCGAACAAAGTCGACACACTAAAAATCTCACTTTGCCATTTCAATGTTATGCAAGTGCTCGCATCGCTCGCAACAATGCAAAGGTTGTTGTTGGACGGTATGTCCCGTCTTTACTGTACCTCATGTGTATTGTTGTTGTTTGTATGTATAGTTGGTCTGTTAAGTTGTATGTGTTGTCATTTATTTTGGTTTAAAACCAAAGGTTATGCTGAAGTCCTCAGCAGAACCCAAAATTAGCATTATTTGCATTTTTTATGATTTAGAAAAAATACAAACTGAATAAATGATGGTATTGAAAATTCAAGCCGATATATTGGATCTACAGAAGGATGTTAAATAGAGCTACATCCTCAACGATGAATTTGATCCAACATGGAGAACTGATTGAAGGATTGTAATATAGTTGCAGAATAGATCAAAGGAAGACTAATACAAGTATTAGAATTTCCAATTTTTGGAAAAATAATAGAAACATAGAATAATGTTGTAGCTGTGTAATTTAGAGAATATACGAACTGAATAAATGTTGGATGAACAGGTTAACTTGCATGGTATGGAAAGTTCAAGCCTATGCATTGGCGTAACGTTGAATTTGTGCAAATTGGATAAGGTTTGAATTATAATTGCAGAATATATGAAATAATGAATGAGTTGACAAATGAATAATGATAAAAAGGAGAAAAAATCTCATTATCGGCATGTATCGGGTGATTCATCGTGAGATTTGATTTTCGATAGGCTTTTTTGCCAGATCACACATGACTCTTATCAAACTACTTTGTCATTTTTGTTCAGTATCGTTTGGCAAGTCATCATGGAAAGACTCACACCACAACATCATATCCAAACTGTTCAGCAGTATTACGAAAAACAGACCTTGTGATGAATCACCCTTTATATTCGAAATTAAACGTGTAAGCGATCATGGCCAAATGATAGATAGAAACTGATAGCTGATCAGCGAACAAATATAGCCAACTTTTAAAGAAATAATATCCACTGTAGCTATAAATAATTTAAGCGGCAACGTAAAAAAATCGCCAAAAACAAAAATTGAGCCATAAAAAAGAAAAATGGTCCAAAACGGAAAATGAAATTAGGCCAAAAAAAAAATTAAAAATCACAGGCTTTCGGCCACACTTAAAAATTGTCTCCTCTTGAGTATGTCCGAAATCGGCTACGCAGAGTAAGGGTTTTCTGGGTTGCCGGCCTTCGTCCGGTCTTAAAGGGTTTCTCCTATGAGGTAATTTCAAAGCCGACCCCGCAAAGTAAAGGTTTTCTGGATTTTTCGAAATTTGTATTTTTAGGGAGTAGGCGGGACAAAAAGGGTTCCAATTTAAGAATTGCAGTTATAGTCGGGAAATTTGGAGTGTAAACTGTTTGTAAAGCGCAATCTAAATGGATTTTTTTGAAATTTCCTTATAGGGGGTGAGCAACAAGGGATAAAAGTAGTACCAACTAAAGTATTGGAGATATTGTCGTGAAATGTGGTGTGTAATTTCCACTGACAACGAGAAGCGCAAATCTAAACGAATTTTTCTAAAATTGTACTTATAAACAATGAGCGGGATAATAATAGTACCAACTAAAATATTTCAGCTATAGTCGTGAAATTTTGTGTTTAAATTTCTCTGACAACGTAGACAACGTGTGGGAGTGCTAGCTAATAGGAGGTTTCCAAATTACTATTTTAGATTTATCTATATCCACCAAAAGAGAATTAAATAAATACTATCCAAAAACTAAGACGGATAAAATTAACAAATAACTGGCTTTTTCGCATGCGAAACAGCGGGTACTGCTAGTTTGTAAATAAATTTGCCTTCTATAAAATATAGACGCAAAAAGGAACTAAGCCAAGACAATATCCCAGTTCAAATTAAATTTATTGATTACAGAGCGAAAAAAAGCAAAAAAATAAAGTGAAAATATTATACCAAGTAAGTAAGATGTAATCGGTTAAACAGACGTATGTATCTACACTCTCACCCTCAAAAATGTGGACACTTGTGAAATATCCTGACAAACCTAGCCTGGAAAAAAACGTGTCAAATCACTCCGCAGCCTCAACAGAAGCGATGCGTAAAGGGTGACCGGTCATTGCCGATGGACTATTGGATAATTGGAAGCAGTAGAACACATCTTACGCCACTGCATAGCTTTAATAATGCCACGCCACAGGGCATTGGGAAACAATTACTTCACGAGAGTGAGAAGAATCACAAAAATATCTCCCTCAACCTAGCAAGTATTAAGTATTATTATAAAGGATATTATTTTAGTCTACTAATCAATTGTAAAACTGCATTATATATAGAACAACATTTTGGCAAATAAAAAAAAACAGTGATCCACTCTAATCTTGGAGAATATTCCTAAAACACGCAATTGCGTAGAAGCGACGAGTAACGAGTAGCGGGTCATTGCCAACGCACAGTGGCTCAGAATCAAAATCCATCGGTCAAAATTCAGTAACTAGTAGACATTTTTGAGGCCCAAGGATTATTTTGAAAGAGGCTCTCAAATTGATCTGAATTTAATTGATATTCAGGTATAAGATCAATAAAACGATGTCAATGTGTACTCCTGAATGAATTGCAGTACTACCTGTATGCAGTTTTACTGCAGTAATTCGATTTGTCTGTAAATCAAGTGTTATTAGGGTATTTTGAATAGTTATAAAATTAGCATGCTATAAAGGAAATTTACTCTCTTTTTATATGCGTTCCTACTTTTCAGAAGTTAATGAGAAAACTGCGTTTTGGAACTATAAAACTGACTTTTTGCACTAAATGTATTTGCCAAGGGGGCATTTTCGGGCGGGCAAAACTTACTCTGAAAACACGAGAACCTTCCATCCTTTCCAAATATGTATATATTTCGTAAAACACTTGCGCAGACAAAAAGGCGTGTTGGTCCAAAGTCAGACATTTGTTCAAAAATGATATTTTGTAAAATATTTATTACAAACAAACTATATTTGGCCCAAACATAGTTTTGGCGCCATAACAAAACCATGAAAAAAACCAATAAAAAATTGAGTGCAAAATCTCTTAGAATCTACAGTTCGACAAACTCAAAAAAAAAATTACGTTTTTTCAATTTTCAAAGTCTGAAAAAAAATTGAAAATTTGCAATTAGAACAAGTATGAAGGCGCTAAGTTCGGCCGGGCCGAATCTTATATACCCTCCACCACGGAGTGCATTCCACAGTATTACCAGCAGATTAAAGGATGTCGACTTTACATAGAAGTACAGTACCATATTACGAAAATTGTGATATCTTTATGTACTTAAAAGTACGAATTTCGAAAAATCCCTCTATTTTACGTGTCTATGCAATTAGAGGGATGTACACACTGAGTTTCATGATTCTAGCTGTCGTCGTATCATTGGTACCATATTTTATCCGTTTCTGTCCCATTTCACCAGCTAAAACTTTTATTATACCCTACACCACTTCGTGGTCTAGGGTATTATAAGTTAGTTTTCCGCCAAATGTTTGTAACACCAAGAAATAATTGAGCTAGACCCACCTTTAAGTATACGGATCGGCTTAGAATCGCCAGCTGAGTCGATTTAACGATGTCTGTCTGTCCGGCTGTCCGTCTGTCCGTCCGTCCGTCCGTCTGCTGTCCATCTAAGCTTGTTCGCACTCTACAGGTCGCAATTGTTGTCCGATTGTCATGAAACATGGCAGAAGTTATTTTTTCTGGCCAAGGACCATTGGTATTGAATTTGGATGAAATCGGTTCAGATTTAGATATAGCCCCCATACAAATGTTGGTCCCGATTTGACATTTTCCGCTCTAGAAACCACATATTGTACCCGATTTTCTTTAAATTTGGTACAACATCTTATATTCTGACTAGAAACACCTATGCCGAAATTGGGTAAGATCGGTTCAGATTTATATATAGCCCCCATACAAATGTCGCTCCCTATTTCACTTTTTCCGCTTTATAAACCACATATTGTACCCGATTTTCTTTAAAATTGGCACAACATCTTATAATCCAACTAGAAACACGTATGCAAAAATTGGGTAAGAACGGTTCAGATTTAGATATAGCCCCCATACAAATGTCTCTCCCGATTTGACATTTTCCGTTCTAGAAACGACATATTGTACCCGGTTTTCTTTAAATTTTGCAGAACATCTTATAATCCAACTAGAAACACGTATGCAAAAATTGGGTAAGATCGGTTCAGATTTAGATATAGCCCCCATACAAATGTCGCTCCCGATTTGACATTTTCTGCTCTAGAAACTACATATTGTACCCGATTTTCTTTAAATTTGGCACAACATCTTATAATCCAACTAGAAACACCTATGCAGAAATTGGGTAAGATCGGTTCAGATTTAGATATAGCCCCCATACAAATGTCGCTCCCGAATTCACTTTTTCCGCTTTAGAAACCACATATTGTACCCGATTTTCTTTAAAATTGGCACAACATTTTATAATCGAACTAGAAACACCTATGCTGAAAGTGGGTATGATCGGTTCAGATTTAGATATAGCCCCCATACAAATGTCGCTCCCGATTTGACTTTTTCCTCTCTAAAATCCACATATTGTACCCGATTTTCTTTAAAATTGGCACAACATTTTATAATCGAACTAGAAACACCTATGCTGAAAGTGGGTAAGATCGGTTCAGATTTAGATATAGCCCTCATACAAATGTTGCTCCCGAATGTTTAACCGATCTTGGCCAAGTTTTACATATTATATTTCACCAATAAAGAGACATGGTGAAAGCGGGCCACATCGTTCCAGGTTTCAATATACCCCCATACAAATGTCCTTTCCGATTTAACATTTTTTGTCAAACACATACATTTACAGGATGCAAAAATCCTTCCCGATTTCAATTTTTTACCGAATTGAATTGCAATGAGAATTGTTTGGGTGATGCCCATATGTCCATACTTTGGTATGACTTTGGTATACTACTGTATAATTTGTATTTGTCTGTCGGACAATTGGATCAATTACCATATTATTTACCATATTCGTTAAATTTGACTAAAGATGAATTTATAGCATATACATTATATTCATATAATTTGTATGAACTACATAAAATTGTTCCCATGAAATACCTGGGTTTAGTAATCAAAGTGTGGTACATACGCAGGGAGTGGTGTAGGGTATTATATAGTCGGCCCCGCCCGACTTTAGCCTTTCCTTACTTGTTTTCTTTGTGTTGCTTCCAACCTACAAGAGGAATGGCCGCAACAAATTTCAACTGTATGAAAATCATTTGAATACTATGTATATAAAGGGTGATTTTTTAAGAGCTTGATAAAATTTGCAAAATCTCATCGGTTCTTTATTTGAAACGTTAGATTGGTCCATGACATTTACTTTTTGAAGATAATTTCATTAAAATGTTGACCGCGGCTGCGTCTTAGGTGGTCCATCCGCTTAGTCCAATTTTGGCATTTCCACGTTTTTGAGTAACAGAGACCCAATTGGTGCGAACGGCGACGAATCGAAAATTGGTGGTCATCATTAACACTGGCCGATACAGCTGCGATATTTTCTTCAGTTCGCACTCTACGTAAGCGTGTTGGTGGTTTAATGTCCAACAATATAAATTTGGTGCGAAATTTAGTCACAATAGCCCGAATAGCCGCTTCAGTGGGTCGATTAAACTGACCATAAAATGGAAGCGCGCAATGAACTTTCTTAACAGAGCACGCATTTTGATAATAAAATTCAATAATTTGCAAGCGTTGTTCGTTTGTAAGACGATTCATGATGAAATGTCAAAGCATACTGAGCATCTTTCTCTTTGACACCATGTCTGAAATCCCACGTGATCTGTCAAATACTAATGCATGAAAATCCTAACCTCAAAAAAATCACTCTTTATATAATGGAAATAATACTTCAATTCATAAAGTAAATATAAGGGAGCAATCATAAATACCCTAAATATTGGGGGATAGAGAGTGTATTTTCAGCTACAGTCGTTCGGTTGGTTGTATTTCCATCCTATTTTAATTTCAAAAGTATAAATTTTGAAAATACCTTATCTCTCACGTACGCAGTATAAGACAACTTCATGATTCTACCATTTTTTGTCGTAAAAGCAACAAAACAAAGTACGAATTTGGAAAAAAATATTTTACGTGGCTATGCACTCACAGGAACGTATACACCGAATTCCATGATTCTATCAGCGGCCATTTTGTTGGTACCATTTTTATCACCTTTTTCCAATTTTGCCCCCTCAAGAGTACGATTATCTAAAAACTCTTTATTTTGCGTATCTATACAATTAGAGGGATGTACGCATCGAATTTCATCATTCTAGCTGTATTCGTTTAGTTGGTACTATTTTTATCCCCTGTAGCCCTTGTATCCCTTGATAGTACGAATTTGGAAAAAACGTTTTATTTTTCGTGTCTACGCAGTCAGAGGAATGTATACTCCGAATTTCATGATTCTAGCTGCGGACATATGGTAGGCACTATTTTTATCCCCTTTTTCCATTCGAACCCCAAAAAGTACGAATTTTGGAAAGTTCTTTTATGTTACGTGTCTACGCAATCAGAGGAATGTATACATCGAATTTCATTATTCTAGGTGCAGTCGTTAGGTTGGTACTATTTTTATCCCTCTATCCCCATTTAACCCCTTAAAAGTACGAATTTATAAAAAATACTTTTATATTATGTATCTACTCCATTAGAGGAATGTACACGCAAAAATTCGTGTTTCTATCTGTTGTCGTGTGATAGGTACCATTTTTATCCCTTTTTGTCCCATTTCGCCCCCTACAAATAAAAAACACTCTATGGTGCCCTTTTATGCTATAAAGGGAATGCGCATTGCAAATATCAAGTAAATACAAGCTAATATGTTCAAAAAACATGCTGAAGAACTCTAGCTCATTTCGTTCGGCCGCTATCGTGCTTTCAACAGACAGACAGACGGACATCTTAGAATTTTACCACGACCCAGAATATATATACTTTATGGGGTCTCCGATGAATATTTCAAGGTGTTACAAACGGAATGACAAAGTGAATATACCCCCATCCTGGAGGTGGAGGGTATACAAATAAATTTTATTCTTCGCGTTGTGAAGAATTCCGAAAAAATGTGTTAAAAACAAACAAAATAATTTTCTTTAAAGTCGAAAAATACGAAAAGAAGACAAATTTGGTCCGATTTCTAAACTATTTCCGATTGCCCTATGAATATCTCAAAATAATCCTTCGGTTTTTACAGAACTCAAAAATTTCTACTTAAGTAAAAGTTATTAAATTTTGACTGATGGATTTTGCATTTTGGATTTTTTTCTGTTCAACAGAGCATTGGACAATTGGAAAAACTAGCTGGGATAACGAAGAGCGACAAGAGATGATCGAACAAATCTTACGACACAAGGCCTTGGGAAACAATTACATCACGAGAGTGACGAGATTTTGTCATTTATTTTAGAGCCCTATTGCGAGTAGTGCGATACATTCAAAAGGGTTGCTTTCATATGTAAACGAAAATGCATTTTCCGATGGACAAGGTGAACAATTTCATCAAATATGGGCGCCTATTGTAGAACTCTTTTATTCTCTTATAGATGACATATGCTCGACATTGTCTGATAATAGTACAGAATTACCAAGAGCTAAAAGAACCATTTAATAAATAATTTCTTGCATAAATACCGAAATTGGTACTTTTATTTTATTTATATCTAATATCTACAGCTTTCCTTTGTTCAGTGAATTATAGTGAAATTTGAAGTAAAATATTTTTCACCAATTAGGAAGAGGGACAAACAAGATTCTTATCTTGATCCGCAAAAATGCTCCTCTTAGTATTTCAAGTAATATTACTGAACACATCGTATACTTAAAATCTATGGATCACAAGGTTTTTTATGCAGTTTCATCATAAGAATGTGCAAACGGGGACTCCTCTTTAAAATGACCTCCATGCGTAAACTTTCAAAATGCCAATACACGTATTATACCCCCTCCATAAGAATCCGTTTCTATTTGTTTTGTGCTCCATAGTGTGATTTAGCGTGTATGTGAGAAATTTCACTTCTAGTATATTTCTGATTGAAATATATGTTTTACGATTGTATATTTGCTTAACATTCTGTGGTATTTTGAATGAACCAAAATTCTATTATCAAAGACCTAAGATCAAAGACATTTTTCACTTGAAATCACACTTTCGTAAATGTCATCACAAAGTCTTGTCACACCCTATACGATACGCATAATAATAATTGTAATTATTATTACAATAGCGTCTATTACTGCCAGCCAGCGAGCCCCACAGACAGACAGCGCGCAATTCACAATTTATCTCCCAATTTTCCCATAATTGCCACCAATAATTATTTGCTAAATTTAACTAAACCGAAGGCAATTCACCGCATTAATTGCCACAATAACTCCACAGTTACAACATCGAACAATGCTATCGAATTGCAAAGCGACTCGAACCATGAATAGCCGAAAATAAAAATTCCAAAATTAATTAAAATGCAATATCAAATGGCAATTATAAAAGTACAGGGCATACTCATGTGAGTGAGTGTGTGTGACATTCTTCTATCCCATTAAGGGACGATGGCAGAGATATCGAACCCACAGAACTATGCATTGGCGGAGCGGTGAAATTTTGAACTTCCGTTGTGGTAAAGTTAGAAATTTGCGAATTTACTCGAAGGAGGTTAATATGGATAGTCGGACAAAGGACTAAAAAGATAAACGGCATATCGACATCACACCTTCGGCATATATTGTACACACTAGGGTGGCACAACATTCTGCGGATAATTTAATCATCATGAATTATGAAAGAGAGCTCTCTTCGTGGACTTTATGGAAATATTTGTGAGAACTAGCTGACATCTGAAGAAGCAGTGGGGATTACGTTTTGCATTATTAGTTGCATGTGAAAAGCTGCCACAAAGATGGATACCGCATTTGTCGATAGCTGTCGAAAAATATTAGCCAAAGCCTCTCAAAATATAGGGTCCGCCAAATAACTTTTTGAAAATGCTATACAAAAAACTACTGAATATTTTCTCAAATTTCTTTTTTTATTTGAAAGTACAATCCTTCCGGTTAATAATGGAAAATAATTTCATTCAAATGGCTGCCTCGGGCACCCCACAAATAATAGTCCAACGGTAGAATAGTTAAAAAAACACGTTAGATGGCGGACCCTATATAAGGAATAAATTTATCCATCGAATTCCTTCCTCACCCACCATATTCTCCCGGCACACAGTGGAATATTTTCATACAAGCTGCGGCAAAAAATTAGAAGGAGTAGAGCAAGGACATTGAAATTGCGTATACATACCTTGTATCGTCAAAAACATTTTTTTGTTTAAATCCGCCCACAACCATTTAAATTAAAATGAAAAAAGTAAGGAAAGGCTAAAGTCGGGCGGTGCCGACTATATGATACACTTCACTTTCTATCGGCATACAATTCAATTCAGTAAAAAGTGAAAACGGGAAAAATTTTTTTATGTTTCCTAATCACAGGCTAATATGACCTGGCCCAACTTGTCAAATCGAGAATAATATTTGTATCGAGCTATATCCAAAAATGGAATGAAGTGACTAACTTTAACAATAAGTTCTTCCAGTTGAAGTATAACGTGTTATGCTCAATTTTAAGAAATTCTCTGAAAATACGCGGTTTCTGGGGGAACGAAATTTGTATGAGAGCTACAGGGTGGCTGATGAATTCTGCAACCATGCTACTTAATACTGCTGTTAAATGAGTTTTTCTTGGCAGAACTGCAACGAAAGTGAAGCCCTTTCAAAACTGTGTGTTTTCAACGGGATGATGCGTCTTGTCACATATCCAGGTACTGCTAGGAGAGAATTGCTGCGAAAGTTCCCCAATAAGCTGATTTCAAGAAACTCGACATTTCGTTGGCCACCAAAATCTCCCGAACTCACTGCACCTACTTTTTCCTTGTGGGGTTATTTCAACAGGAAGTTTATAAAATAAATCAAAAAAATTGGAGATTTAAAGCAATGCATTCGAACAGCAATTGAGACAATTCTTACTGAAACTCTACAGGAAGTAATGAATAATGAATTTTGCACATGTGTCACCGACTATGGATTTCATTTAAAGTCTAGTATTTTTAAAACGCGTTAAAAAGGTTTAATAAACATGTACCAGTTGTAAAATGAAGAAAGAAAACACATTTTTATATGAATTAAACAAAGAATTATTTGAGTTTCTTAATGTAGGGTCATTCATCAGCCACCCTGTATATGTAAATCTGAACCGATGTGACCCATTTTAACCATAGGTGTTCCTAGTTTAAATATATGATGTTTTGTCAGTTTTGAAGAAAATCTGGTAGAATATGTAGATTCTGGAGCGGAAAATTTCAAATTGGGATCAAAATTTGTATGGGAGCTATATATAAATCTGAACCGATCTAACACATATTTACCACATGTGTTTCCAGTTGACATATAACGTGTTATGCGAATTTTGAAGAAAATCTGTTAAAATATGTGGATTCTAAAGCGAAAAATTCAAATTGGGAGCAAAATTTGTATAGGAGCTATATATAAATCTGAACCGATCTAACACATATTTACCACAGGTGTTTTCAGTTGAAATATAAGGTGTTTTGCGAATTTAGAGGGAAATCTGTTAAAATATGTGGATTCTAAAGCGAAAAAATTCAAATTGGGATCGAAATTTGTATGGGAGCTATATATAAATCTGAACCGATCCAACACATTTTTGCAACAGGTGTTTCCAATTGAAATATAAGGTGTTTTGCGAATTTTGAAGAAAATCTGTTAAAATATGTGGATTCTAGATCGGAAAAATTCAAATTGGGAGCAAAATTTGTATGGGAGCTATATATAAATCTGAACCGATATAACACATTTTTGCAACAGGTGTTTCCAGTTGCACTATAAGATGTTTTGCCAATTTTGAAGAAAATCTGTTAAAATATGTGGATTCTAGATCGGAAAAATTCAAATTGGGAACGCAATTTGTATGGGAGCTATATATAAATCTGAACCGATCTAACACATATTTACCACAGGTGTTTTCAGTTGAAATATAAGGTGTTTTGCGAATTTTGAAGAGAATCTGTTAAAATATGTGGATTCTAGATCGGAAAAATTCAAATTTGGAGCAAAATTTCTATGGGAGCTATATATAAATCTGGACCGATCTAACACATTTTTACAACAGGTGTTTCCAGTTGAAATATAAGGTGTTTTGCGAATTTTGAAGAAAATCTGTTAAAATACGTGGATTCTAGAGCGGAAAAATTCAAATTGGGAGCAAAATTTGTATGGGAGCTATATATAAATCTGAACCGATATAACACATTTTTGCAACAGGTGTTTCCAGTTGCACTATAAGATGTTTTGCCAATCTTGAAGAAAATCTGTTGAAATGATATGGTATCTAGAGTGAAAAGGGTCAAATCGGGAGTGAAATTCGTATGGGGGCTATATCTAAATCTGAACCGATTTTCTTTAAATTAAATGGCGTTCGTCCTTGTCCCTAAAAACTTCGTTGTGCAAAGTTTCGTTTGGTTCTGGCAACAATTGCGACCTGTATCGTGATTACAACAATAGGTGGACAGACGGACAGACAGACGGACATTGCTAAATCGACTCAGAAAGTGATTCTAAGCCGATCGGTATAATTAACAATGGGTCTATCTCCCTTCCTTTTGGGTGTTACAAATAAATGCACAAAGACATAATACTCTCGTGGAGTGTAGAAAAACATCATAAATTTCATATTTTAATATAAAGAGTGATTTTTTTGAGGTTAGGATTTTCATGCATTAGTATTTGACAGATCACGTGGGATTTCAGACATGGTGTCAAAGAGAAAGATGCTCAGTATGCTTTGACATTTCATCATGAATCGTCTTACAAACGAACAACGCTTGCAAATTATTGAATTTTATTATCAAAATGCGTGCTCTGTTAAGAAAGTTCATTGCGCGCTTCCATTTTATGGTCAGTTTAATCGACCCACTGAAGCGGCTATTCGGGCTATTGTGACTAAATTTCGCACCAAATTTACATTGTTGGACATTAAACCACCAACACGCTTACGTAGAGTGCGAACTGAAGAAAATATCGCAGCTGTATCGGCCAGTGTTAATGATGACCACCAATTTTCGATTCGTCGCCGTTCGCACCAATTGGGTCTCTGTTACTCAAAAACGTGGAAATGCCAAAATTGGACTAAGCGGATGGACCACCTAAGACGCAGCCGCGGTCAACATTTAAATGAAATTATCTTCAAAAAGTAAATGTCATGGACCAATCTAACGTTTCAAATAAAGAACCGATGAGATTTTGCAAATTTTATGCGTTTTTTTTTAAAAAAAAGTTATCAAGCTCTTAAAAAATCACCCTTTAGATGTGAATACAAATCAATACCAGTGATTTCATTTGAGTCCACAATTAAATGAAAATTGTCAGTGTCAAGTCCAATGCCTAAATATTTTTTTTTTTGTTTTTATGATTTTCGAAATTTTTTATAAAAATTATTTTATTTTTTTGATCGATGACACACGACCATTATAGCTTTAAACTCAACTTAAGATTAATATCGACCCAATAATTACATGCGCTCTTATGCCATAAAACCTCACATCCCTAAAGTATGCTTTAAATAAGTTTTCGAAAATACATTAACCGAGAACAACGAAGAAAGTATTGCTTTATTTTTGGCTTAGAAGGTTTTACCATTTCAGTAATTAAACCGACGTTGGCAGCTATAAGCAGAATATTCTTTTTAAAATGAATAAATAAGACAATAGTTATCAATATTTGTAAATGCCGTGGCATCGGTCGGCCTTGCGAATATAGTTTTATACTGTGGGAAACTAACAGTACTGAATAAATACAATCTTCAGGTA
This sequence comes from Polietes domitor, assembly GCA_947397865.1. Lineage (NCBI taxonomy): Eukaryota > Metazoa > Arthropoda > Insecta > Diptera > Muscidae > Polietes > Polietes domitor. Next base: position 23,951 of record CANDYM010000319.1, read on the forward strand.
AACCTCTGTCTGAAAAGGAAAGCAAAAATGCAAAAGAACAGCTCAAGAGCTCCTATTTTCTAGGAACTAAACGACATTTCAATGTGATGCTTGGTTTCCGAGATACATCCTAATAAAATAACCTCTCTTATGATGAAATTTGCAACTATATTAGCAGTTATGAAATTTAAATGCATCCACAGCTAAAATTAACAGCGATAATTCAATCAGTAAAGTTGAGATTTGGGCGCTTGAAATTTGAGAGTTTTGCCGCTTATAATACACTGTGCGGCGCGCAGTGGTTCAGCATTGCTTTCCATTGCCCAAATTTTATAATTAACGCGATTGTGACAGTCTGCATTACTCTTTCTTAAAACTGGCCCACCCTAATGTACACAATGTACTATATATATTTATACTATATGTATAATTACATATATTTTCGTGGATATGTTTAAATGAATGCATTTTATGAACTAATTAAAATGTCATTTACATATGGAAATATGCAAAGCTCTCATACTGCCATCAGGAGCCGGACTGGGACCCGGGCCCGGTCACGGACATGGGCGGCAGTGGTTGCCTGGCTCGCTGGCCGGCTTCCTGCCAGCCTGCTTGCATTTCAATAAAACGAAATAAATTATGAAAAAACAAATTGCAATAAAAAATAAGCAAACAATTAATTTCATGTTTTTAATAATTCGATGTTTATGTTTAATACAAAAAAGCGCTGTGTAATTAATATGCTTATCATACGATAACAGCGTGTAATTGTGTGTGCGTGTGTGTGGGTGTATGTGGGAGTGTGTGTGTGTGCGGGCGTATATCCTGAAGCATGTAAATACAGATCAAAGCACGTGCGGGAGCTGCAATGATGTATCAATAACACCATCTCTGACGGATATTGCACCTTCAACTACTACTGCTGCTGTTGCTGCTCCTCCCACTCACAACACTCAACAACAGTTGGCCTATGGGTGTTTCCATGAGAAAACCATTGAAGTAAAATATATATCGAAATAAATATCGCATTGAAATGCCATGCAGTCAATAGACTCACGAATCTTAAGAATCTCTCCTTCACCCACGCAAATATTTGGTATTATTATAAAGAACATTTTATTAGTCTTCTAATTAAACTCCATTATATATATAGGACAACATTTTGACAAATATACCACTCCACTCTAATTTTGGAGAATATTCATAAACCACTGCTTACATCGTTCGACAATTTTACATTTATTTTATTGGACCAGAGCAAATCAATATAAACGTTACACTACAGACCGTATGTAGATATTTTCTCCCTTTTAAACAACTATTAATTTTCAAAGGATATAGATGTTAAAATAATTTATTTTCATACTTTAACGAATCATACAATGGTGATATGGGTATCAAATGAAAGAGAAGAATATTAGTTAAAAATACTTTTAATACAATGCTTCTATCTGTATCAGTTTAGAATTACCAACAATTTCAAGTTTTCCCCTTATTTATTTAGTTTATACATATTTTTCTATTTAAGGGAGAAAACTTCAAATGTTGTTATTGTTAAACTAATACAGATAGAGACACATAGTTTTAAGTATTTTTAACAGACATTATTCGCTTTGATTTGAAACCCATATCGTCTGTGTACGGCTGTCTAAAATATGAAAATAAATTATTAAGAAAAATATATCCTTTGGAAATTAAAAGTCCTGTAAAAAGATCACCAAATGAAAAACTGAGTACACAGTTTTTCTACATATTATCTCTAGTTTCATGTATATGTATGTATGTTATATCTGAAAATTATTTAACATATGAACCCAAATCGAATCCCAAAATTATGGTACAAATATTAAATGTGTACACAAAATACTCACACACAATTTTCAATTAAATTTTTAAAATTATTCAGCTTGATCAACGAGAGTGTGGGTATACTTAAGCCAGTTTAACAAATTGAAATATTCTTTCCTGTTTTAATTGTTTAAATTTAAATTTAATTTCTCGGTATTGTTGCTTGTCAGGAAATGTTTAAATAATTACTCGGAAATCCCCATATATCCTGCCGACAACTGCGAATGCATTGGGCCGTGTGGGGAAGTGGAATGTAAATACAGCAATATAGGCAAAATACTTTTTTGCATTCGCACTGTATTTGATTTCACTTGCATATGGGAATTATTAAAAATAGTTAACGCCATTCGCACGCACACATCGCACAGTGCTTCGATGCCTATGAAAAAGATTGAAATCATTGTCGTAAATAGCAATCTTTATTTTGAAAATTAACTAATTAAAAGAAATGGTTATGAAATTAGTATATATATATATATATATATATGTAATATATGATATATAATCGTTGCACATCATGCTATAAATTCCATTTATTACGGCAGATTGTCGAATTTGCATTCAAGAGGACATGCAATTTTTTTGAATAATTTTTGAAGAACATTAATATTCATTTTAGTTTTTGTAACTTTTCTGTTAGACCTCGTAAGGCGATATTGAAACCAAACGAATGAGGATACTTTGAGAAATCTAAATATCTTTTGTGGTTTTAGGAAGTGCAATTAAAAATTCGAAAAAATTACATGTATTATTCGAAAAAAAAAAAAATTTCAACACTCTTACTGTTCTATAACATATATAGATATATAATATAGACGTACTCCCCCATAGATTATAAACATATCCAGGAGAAATATGGATTTGAAATATTTAAAAAATGTAGTTGACTGAAAACCATATTTTTTGAACCTATATAAATTCTTTGTACTATTGGACTTATTTCTTTACTTTCTATCTGAAAATATCAGAACCAAAATTTTGATTGAAATTGATAGCGAAAACAGTCCAATTTCCGTGAGACTCTCATTTCATCGATAAACTTATAAAAAAAAATATATTCAAACTCATACAAAAAAATACTAGGGTTAAAGTTGGTCCATTTTTTAAAAGATCGTTCTTATTCGGCAAAAAAGTGGGTCTTTCGGTAGAACACAGTATACCAACAAGTAAGACTCAGGTGTGAGAGGGTTCTGATCCACAGGATTTTCACGTATCTGGGTATCACACCCTGTCCCTCTTTGTTCCACACAGTCTTGTGGTTTACGTACGCAACGACATAGTGTTCCAGAGCCAGCAAGACTTAAACTTAGAAAATCCAGAATTTAACTCCCTTTGGGTTAAATTCAAGATTGGAACACACGTACTACATTTCGGATTCGTGTATAGAAGTCCAAACGCGGAAAGGGAGGTATCCCTAAATGGCTTTGACGCCCTTTCCGATTCAATTACAAAAATTTTAAAAGTTTGCCACTCAACACCGGAGGGTCAATACGCCGAGCTTTTTGCAGCGCATAATGATTTGACGCAACTAGTGAATGAACCGACTCACATTCCGTGTGTCCAAGGGCAACACTCTAATATTCTTGATCTTTTCTTAACATCAAACCCTGAAAAGTATGAAGTTAACGTTCTAGCTCCTCTTGGTAATTCGGATCACTGTATTGTTTCAGCATCCTTTTCGTATTCCGCTCTTCGTGTCGCTTCGACCCCAGCCCCAAAACGGACAATATACATATATATACGAAAAGGCACGTTGGGCCGAGCTCAGCCACTTTTTCCAGCATTTCAATTGGAAACTTTGGTTTCTAAATGGCGATATAGATGCTGCGGCTGAAATTATTGACAATATTATCTTGATTGGAATGAAGTCATTTATTCCAATTAAAGTTATTTCGGATAAACCATCTAATAAAAGTTGGTTTAACCAGACATGTAAGACTGCTGTCAGATCCAAAGAGGAAGCGTTGAGGAAATGGCGTTTAAATAAAAATGCCACCACTGATCTGCTACGCAAGCAGACAAGTAACATGTGTGCCAAGGTACTTAGACGTGAAAAGTTTCTGTATGAACAACGTCTTCGTGCCAAAATTCTTGCTTCTCCCAGGGGAAGTAAGAGCTTTTGGTCATTTGTAAGAAGAGTAAAGGATAACTCTTCATCAATACCAAGTCTTGTTAAAGATGACCAGATATTCACTAACCCGGTTGCCAAAGCTAACCTATTGGCTGAAATGTTTGCAAGGAATTCATCCTTGCCGGAAAGCAATCAACCACTCCCCGTGATCGAAAATGTATTAAGTTCCATGCCTCAGATATTTTTTCGAACACGTGGAGTTAAAAGGGTTCTTGCAAATCTCAACGTAAATAAATCTCCGGGCCCGGATGGCATTTCAGCACTTGTCCTATGTAAGTGCTCTTCGACGCTTGCCCGTCCCCTTCGTAATGTTTTCAACCTTGCATACCATGCAGGTGTTTTCCCAGCGCGTTGGAAGATTGCGAACATCCAGCCCATCCCTAAAAAAGGTGAGGCTAATAACCCTGCTAACTATCGACCGATCGCAATTTGCTCAGCGCTCTCGAAGGTTATGGAGAGTATGGTTAACCACCATCTTGTGGGGTATCTAGAAAACAATGACTTACTTAATGATCGACAGTATGGCTTCCGTGGGAATCGATCTACGGGAGACCTGATAACACTGCTATCTGAAAAATGGAATCGATCTATTCACCAGCATGGTGAGAGTAAGGTCGTTGTTCTAGATATCTCCAAGGCCTTTGATAGAGTTTGGCACGGCGCACTCATATCAAAGCTTATCGCTTTTGGTGCTGGTAGTGACTTCTTTCGATTTATATCGAGCTTCCTCAGTGATCGCACTATACGTGTTGTTGTAGATGGGTTCTCATCCGATGAGCATAGGCTAACCGCAGGAGTACCACACGGCTCTGTCCTTTCCCCTTCCCATTTTCTAATTTTCATCGACGACCTCTTGGATCGGACTGTGAATCCAATATACTCATTCGCGGATGACAGCAACCTCTGTCATTCATACTCATTCGATCATAGACCAAGTCGTCAAGAAATTGAGGATAAAAGGCGATTGATGGTGATGATGATGGCCAGGATTTGATGGCCATTTCTGAATGGGGTCGAGAGAATAGAATAGATTTTAATGCACGTAAGACCCAAGTGCTCCTTGTTGTCTCACAAGCGATTCACTGATCCAACGGTGTCGTCGATTTTAATGATCGGTGTAGATGTTGAGCAATCAGATGCTCTCGTTGTTCTTGGCATAAAAATATAACGTGATGTTCGTTGGACAAAACATGTATTTGATGTGTCGAAAGATGCCTTCAAATGTTTAGGCTTTTTAAAAAGATGTAAGAAATATTTCACACCCTCTGATCTTCTCAATATCTACACTACCTACATCAGACCAAAGATGGAATATAACTCCCATATATGGTCGGGTGCCCCAGCTTCATCACTGGAGCTACTTGACCGTGTACAGAGGAGGGCGATGGTGTTGATAGGTGATGGTAGGATATCCAATTCTATTGTTTCCCTTGAACATCGTCGTAATGTTGGTTGTGTGTCTTTGTTCTATCGATACTTTTACGGTGTTTGTTCTTCTGATATTTGTAATCTTATACCGCCCGTGAGAACGTTCGGTAGAGATACGCGACTTTCCAGGAATTCTCACACATTTGTTGTCGATTGGACAACCGAACGGACCACACATTACAGAATGAATTCGTTCTTCGCCCACACTATCCGTATGTGGAATCGACTTCCGGCAGATATCATCCCGGCCAATTATGATGTTCAGAAATTTAAAACAAGAGTCAACAAACACTACTCCCTCCTTCCTCCTCCCAATACCGTATCTTCCTTCCGCCAACGCAATGCGCTGCATTTATAGGGGACATCCTGAGTGTTTTTTTAGTGAAAAAAATTTTACCATGTGCAAAGTCTGAATAGAATCTGGCTGTTTTTTGTATATGTATTTGTATTTTTGTATTAAAATCCATTGTTCCTTGTAACATATATGAAAAAAATGTAATTGCATTTATTTGGACTTTATATAGGTTTCTGAAACAATTCTGTCACAAATATTCCATATTTAGTCAGCAAACATACACCAAGAAATATTTTGATATTCTGTATGTGCTAGAAAGTTACGCTGGGTTTTCTAAAGACATTTTTCACAATTTTCTTACTTTTCATACTTTCGTATTCATTTCTTTCATTACTTTTGTACTTTAAAAACAGTGTTTCCAGGTTTGTTGAAATTGCACTTTAAAACTATTGTTACAGAAGCTCTTTAAATTACTCAACACAATTTCAATTATCGACGACAGTTCCCTATAATTTAGTCCTTTTGTTATTAGGTGACGAAGCACTGTGCAACGGCCCGGCCCACATGATTATATTCATAAGGCCCATGAGCGGGTGTGAACGCGGATGTGATAGTGTGTGAGTGGACGTTTGTGTGAATACAATGGCTGATTTGTAATTACCGTTAAACACATTCTGCTTAAATGCAATATTTATTTTGAAAAATAATTAAAATTCAGTCAATCAATTATTATCAATAATTATGCAATACAATGGACACCACAAAAGCAGCAGCACCGGCAACTGCAGTGCAACTTGCCACCCCAAACTAAGTGTGGTAGTGGCAATGACTGTGCACTAACCAATTGTCGTTGTTTGGCAGCGTAGGAAGCACGTCGTCATTCGGACATTAATTATTTATTAGCTCCAATCAAAAGTTCGTTTTTTGCACGGGCTTTGTTTTTGTTATTTTTTGTTTACGCGAACTGTTTATTATTTATGTCCGGCCAGAAACATATTGTTCATCATCAGGCACAACACACACACACGCAAACAATACTTACAGCGTAACACTTTCCTAAGGTGTGAGCGTATAATTGGATAATTTTCAATTCAGTTTCACAGGTGATATGGTCACAACAACAAAAACAGCAACAACAGCAGCAATAATAATAACACATATGAATAATTTATCCACAATTTGCTCAACGTATCCATAAAAAATTTAATCAAATTTGCACAATTAACACGGAGACAGAGGCGACTACGACGACGACAACAACGTTCGCTATGGTGTCGGAAGTTGTTGGCTGTGCTGTTGAGCTCACATGTGACGTGACGTTTGGGCAAACTTTCACCGAAAAATATCATAATTATGCAGAGTTCTTTGTTTTCCGATGTTTACTTTTAAAGTCTCCACGGAGTCTAAGGCTCTGGCAGGAGTCGTATTCACTTGAACATAACAACCAACCAACCAAACAGCCAGCTGACATGTCTTTGTTTACTCTCTATCAAAACTCAGGGGAGGCTATTGAAACGGGGGGTGGTTGAGGGCGCGCTTTTCGGTCACCAGGTAACCAATGGAGTAGTTATGGTAACCTACCTGCCGAATGGCGGCTAAATGACTTATGACAAAGCACTGTGGTTGCAAACGTATAAAAAAGTGTATTTTTGATTACAAAATGAGAAATGAAAGGTTTCCTGTGTTGGTTGCCTTTGGTTTTCTCTTCTATGGGGTTTTTAAACCCCCCACCTCCAAGATGGGGTATACTAAGTTTGTCATTCATTGTAACACATTGAAATATCGACCTGTATATATATTCTTGATCGTCATAAAAGTCTAAGACATCCGTTCATGCTGCTAAACGGATTTAGGACGTCCAAATTTTGCAAGAATACGTCTTATAGTTATAGATCAGTTGGGAGTGCAAATGAGCGAAATCGGTCAAAAGTGAAAAAATTTTCCCTCACAAGGACTGAAAATACCCCTAATATTTATAGTATTTCAGAATGTGTTTTTTGAATATATCTGTTTATATTTACTTGACAGTTGGGAGGCGCATTCCCTTATAGCATGAACGCACACCATAAAGTGATTTTAATTTGTAGGGGGTGAAATGGGGCAAAAAGGGATAAGCATGGTACTTATCAAACGACAACAGCAACAAACACGAAATTCTGTGTTTTCATTCCTCTAATTGAGTAGATAGATAGATAGATGGTAATAGCGGGATAAAAATGGTACCAACCAAATACATGCACCTAGAATAATGAAACTCGGTGTATACATTCTTCTGAAAAAAATGGATTTTACGCAATTCGTACTTTTTGAGGTTAAAATGAAAAAAGGGGTAAAAATTGTACCAACCAAATGACCGCAGTTAATATTCCTTTGACTGCGTAGACAAGAAAAATAGAAAGGTTTTTCCAAATTCGTACTATCAAGGGATACAATGGGAACAGAGGATACAAATGGTACCAACTAAACGTCTACAGCTCCAATGATGAAAGTCGGTGTGTACATCCCTCTAATTGCGTAGACACGTAAAATAAAGAGATTTTAGAAAGTCTTACTTTAAGGGGTATAATGGGGAAAAAGGGATAGAAATGGTACAAAGCAAATGGCAGCAGCTATAATGGCAGGTTATCTTACATTTTCAAAATATATACTGTTGGAATTAAAATAGGATGTTTAAAATAGGACAACAGAAAATGATCCCATTATACCCAGCATTTAGGAGTTTTAAGCTTTTTTGTAGAGTGCTGCCTTATGTTTACTTTTTGAATTGACTTGGAGTACTATTTCGATATATATATAGTATAAACATATTGGTTTTCTCTTCTGGGGTACGTCTATTAGGATACGTTTTTGGGGGTGATTTTTGGTATACTACGTGAAAAAAAGAATTTTCAGCCGGAAAATTTTTTTACTGCTTGTACTCAATTTGTTCCATTTCAACTTCACTTGCTTATAAAGATGCATTTTTATATATTGCCACAATTAAAACGATTTAAATTTTACTTTTTCCAGTTTAAAAAACACAAATTTTAGTATATTTACATTGCTTTGATTGAAAAAGTATATAAATTTCATATTAAAATCTATTTTTTGAAATGTGGAACAAATGTGAAAACTAAAATTTTGCACATTACTTTTTACGAAAGTCGAAAATTTAATTATATTAAAAAATCAAAATGTTGGTCATTTTACATCGGACAGGCGGCCGCACACTGATTTGTTTTGTGGTTAGAAATTAGAAATCTGATTTGCTGTGAATTTATTTTTTCATCTCGTTTAAAAGGTAATAGTCCAACTAAGAAAAAAAGCGCATAGTTTTCCATAGAAATAAAGTGGGCGATTTAGTTGAATGAAATACATTTGTAGACGGCATTGAAATATATACTTCTTCATTCTGAATATCTGTTAAAATATTATTTTTAATCATTTTTTTATATATTTTTTTTTTAATTTTTTTTTTCACTGAACCAACACTCAGGGGATGTCCCCTATAGATGCAGTGCATTGCGTTGGTAGAAGGAAGATAAGGTATTGGAAGGAGGAAAGAGGGAGTAGTGTCTGTTGACGTCAGTTTTGAATTTCTGAACGTCGTAATTGGAGGGAAAGATATTTGCCGGAAGTCGATTCCACATACGGATAGTACGGGCGAAGAACGAATTTATTCTGTAATGTGTAGTGCGGTCGGTTGTCCAATCGACAAAAAATTTTTGATGTTCAAAACAGCAATCGGTGATTTTTTGTTCATAATAATTTGATTTTAACTGTGATATTGTACTGGCTCAAGACCATTTTGCATCTATATTTTATAGATGGTAAATTTATTCTTATGCAAATCAATGAAATGCTTGTAAAGTGGCTTGGTGCGATTTTTTGACTGATATTCATTTTCTTAAAGAGTAAGAGTATTTTGTTGAAAAGTCGCTGCGTAGCCACCTTAAGAAGGCTTTCACAGGCCGGAAATCATGATAGTGACAGTGTGCAGCCAAATAATAACTGCCACCATGCCATTTGTAAATAAATTTATTCTATAAAATATAGGTGCAAAATGGTTCAAATCACATAGTAATTTAGTCTGAAGTTGATGTGCCGAATTAGAAGAAAATCTGTTCAAATATGATATTTCTAAAGTTCGATGGCGAAATTTGTATATATATATCTGAATCGATCTGACCCATTTTTACCAGAGCTGTTTCTATTGAAATATAAGTTGTTTTGCCAAATTTGAAGATAATCTGTTAAAATATTGGTTTTCTAGAGCGGACATACCCAACTTGGGGGAGACATTTATATGAGAGCTATATGTAAATCTGAACCGATCTGGCCCATTCTCACCAGAGCTGTTTCTAGTTGAAATATAAGTTGTTTTGCCAAATTTGAAGAAAAATCTGTTAAAAATGTGGTTTTTGGAGCGGAAATAATTAAATAGGGAGAGACATTTGTATGGGAGCTATATATAAATCTCAACCGATCTACCTAATATTTACATGGGCTGTTTCTCGTTGAAATATAAGTTGTTTTGCAAAATTTTAAGAAAATTTTTTAAAATATTGGGTTTCTAGCGCGGAAAATGTGTACGGGAGCTATATCTAAATCTGAACCGATTTGCTTCAAATTAAACAGCGTTCGTCATTATCCCATAAAACTTCGTTCTGCAAAGTTTCATTTAGTTCTAATAACAATTGCGACCTGTACTCTGATTACAAGAATGGATGGACGGACGGACGGACATTGTTAAATCGACTCAAAAGGTGATTCTAAGTTGATCGGTATCCTTGTTTCGGTGTTACAAACAAATGCACAAAATCATTATATCCTGTGGTGTAGGGTATACAAAGTAAAATTTTCTCCTATTTTTTTGGAGTATCTAAAATTACTTATTTCTTTATTCATTAGTCGAATATTATTTTTTTAATTTCTATTCGATTTGCAAACTTTGGAAAGGTGTAAAAAAATCACTCTAGTGTCCAATGCTTGCACATCGCTTGGGATTGAAAATAGGCGAAATACCACTAAAAATAAATTTTTGAGGATTGATGCCTTATATTCACTTTTTGATCACATTTGAAGTATTACACCGAATGACAGTACTTTTGGGACCTAAACAAGACCATATGCAAATGAAATCAGATATCGTATGTAGATACAGTTATTCATTTAACGATCTTTTCTCCTTTTTACAGGGCTATTAATTTACAATGAATATGTATCATACAAAGATGATACAAAGATATAAAATTGAAATAGAAGAATATCTATTAAAAATAGTTAACATTGCATTTATCTACTTGTATTAGTTTAACATTAACAATCATTACAAGTTTTCTCCTTAAAAAGTAAAACATGAATAAACTAATTAGACTAAGGGTGAAATCATGAAATAGTTGTTAATGATAATCCAGCTTATTATTAACAGATATTCTTCTCTTTCATTTGTTACCGATATCGACTTTATGTGGCTCGCAAAGTTATGAAAATAAATTATTAAAACATATTATTAAAAGATCACCAAATGGGAAACTTTTACGATCTCATATATATAGGGTATTGTCCAGGTCCAATAACAAATTTTTAAATTTGTCTCACGGTGTAGTTACCCTACGGGAAATTGGTGGCAATTGCTATAAACGTACCAATCCTGGGATATGTCGATATGGATATATCACAGAAATTATCCCTAAGTGTGAATAAATTGTAAATTCTTTTGAGGTTCGTTCCAAGTCATGTCCTTTGAAACCGATTCCAGGTCATATCCTTTGAGACCGATTCTAGGACATGTCTTTCGTGGTATGGTGCAAGTCATGTCCTCTGAGACCTGTTCCAGGTCAAGTGCTTTGAGGACGATCCTAGGTCATGCCCGAGACATACCACCCCCTGCAATGACAAACAATGGTAAAAGGAACCGGTCCCCTTCATACATTTGAGTTAGAACCAGGACCGGTCCTTAACCACAAGGGACCAGCTCTGGGACTTGTCCTGGGACAGTTCATTTTCCCGTAGGGTATGTACATTGTCAAGGACTATAACTGGATTTGACATTTAAAATTATTTAAATTATTATAACAATGAAGCATCATAATTTATTTAAAAGAGTAAGTATAAGTTTGCGTTATCTGTTTTATTAGTAAACAAAATTCGTAATTTGCATATAAATTCTCAAAATTTCCTATTATGCACTTCTAGCCCTTAATCAGCCAGTAATACTAATGCACTCCCTGGCGGAGGGTATATACTTCTTTTCTATATATCAGTTATTAATAATGTTTTCTTGAAGTGTACTAATGTTGTCACCGGCTCCGGCCGGCTAAATCATTTTGTAGAGAAAGTTGTAAGTCCCCTTACTCATAAATATCGCCAGCATTGTTGAGGTGATATAGCCGCTAAATTAACCATAATACAAATGTACGATTTATTTTTTATCCTCCACCTTAGGATATAGATTATATTCATTTTCTGTTTCCGTTTGCAACATCCAGAAATTTCCAACAAATCCAATCAGATTTAATCACCATTTTTAGTTTCGACTATGACATTTTAATTTTTCTGATTTATAAAATACAGTGGTACTCCGGTTTTACGATTATGCGGTTTAACGATTTTGCGATTTAACGATGGAGCATTTCGATTGCATTATGTACTTTATATTACGATGATTGTTCAAAATTGTGTACTCGGTATTGCAATCACACACAAAATACTGATTACTACGAAGAAGAATTTACAAGTAAAACCAAAGTGCCACTAAGACTTCTTATTTTTGTGGATTCTTTGTATGTTGGTTATTCTTGACGAGATCGTAAGAGTCTCTTACTATGAGAGAAAACAATGAAATATCAGGAAGAAAGATATTGGTGTTAAGTGAAATGTTAAAGATCAAGGTGAATCTGTAAGTGTTCTATAGACCAAATATTGGAAAGAAAATTTTACAAAATATGGTTCATGGTTCCAAGCTCAACGTAAGTACATATCACTGTCAGTGGAACAATATTATAAATAAAAGCGATGGGAACTTTAACGCCAGCTATGAATGGTTATACGATTTATAAGAAGATTCGGTATTCGAGAAGCGGAGAAAAACCATCGTCAAGAACTGACATAGTCGAGGCTTTCAAAAGAAAGTCCATGCATATTTTTTGCCATACACCATTTTTGTAAATATGTCATATTTAATGCTGATGAAACAGTGTTTTATTGCAAATAGGCTTCTTCTAGTTGGAAAGTCAAAAAACCTCGAAATCGACAAAATGCGTGGACGACATCATTCATTTGCAATATTTTTTGATATGAGTGCTTCACAGGTCGAATCGTACCTAGAGAAGAACCATTTACTTTATTGTTATTAGATTATGCGTCTTGTCATCATCCTGCCGAAGATTTAATTATTAAAACGATTGATTGCAAAATGTGGGTTATTTGCCACCAAAACGTTGCATCGCTTACGTGATTAGTACGCTAAAATTGCATTATAAAATTAGTCTGCTATCGATACTTATATCATCAGATACCAACGGCGTTTTAAAATTTTTAAAAGGACTTGATTTATAATATGATGCAACAAAAATTATAGCATTGACACATTATCTGAATCCTCAATTCCCAATTGCTGAAATAAGCTTTTTACGTAACAGTAATATTTTGAAGTAGAGGACGACCTTAAATTAGCCAGCTTAAATTGCTTCAAGACAAGGACCTAATTGGCATTAGAAATTGAGTATAATGATCTGTCAAATAACGACCTTAAAAAAATTAAGTCGAAGAAAATCATGCCATAAGAAGAAAATGAGAAAAACGAAGAAATGAAATGCTGGAGCATTAACAATCGAAAGTAAAATATTGGAATGAAATATTGTGAAATGTGCATTAAGTGGAGCTATCAAATTATACAATAGTTTGAGAGAACTGCAAGAAGAAGTCACAAATAACTGCAAGTTCAATTGTTTCTCAAAAGCAAAAAAAAAACAATTTATTCAATTTTCTTAAATTTTTGTTTTTTTCTGAAATTAATTTTAATTTAGTTATTTTTATCTTCTATTCCGACTCGATATGAATATAAAAAATACTCATGACTACGATTCTTCCAGAAGCAGTATCCTTCCAACAATATTTTATACGTGCCTCAGAAAGATATTCAAATCCCTAGTATATAATAAACCTTAAAAAATATTCGATATAACGATAATTTCGATTGGTCTGACAATATATAGAGCGTTATATCGAGATACTACTGTATTTCCAATTAATGTTTTTGTTTATCACTATTTATTTTGAACTCTTCAGTCAACAACTATATTCAGTCATATCTATTGACAAAAATATTTTCTTTTTCAATTTTCTTCTTCCGAACACACTGTGCAATATTGGAAACTCCAAAACTAAATCGCTTTTAACGATGACAGTCTTAATGTTGGGAAAGGTTTATTAAAAATTGCCAAAATTAATTTCGAGAAATACTTTAAAAGTATTAGGCTTCATTTACTGCATTGCACTTCACATGACTCACTCACTGACGTAGGTTAATGACCCGACAAACACACCCTAAACACTTTACTTTTTGCACACCACCACCAGGCAAAACTATTGGCACAACACTGTCCAGGATCATTGTAATGGCCACAAAACATATGAATGCCTACACCGGCTTCCAATTGCTCTTACCACTGCTGAGGCGTAGTTAGCCATTTGGAATGAATCGAAGATTAACATCATCTGCCGAATGTCGAAGGGGGTGCTGTGCCGGGAAGAGTCATTTACTCTTCGATGAACTGTTTGATTTGTACTTTGACTTCCAAAAGTTAACGTGAAACTGACGCTGCAGTTGTTTGCCAAAAAACTTATTTGGCACAATTTCCACAACCAGCCAAAGTGGAAGAATATCCGATAACTCTCCCTCTCTCTCTCTCCCGCCCGGCCGGGACGTTTACCCGTAGCGTGTTAAATACTGATAAATCAGGCGATAATTACAAACTGTCTTGGCGACACACCATAACTTGGGAGTTTTCGCATAAAACTCGGCACACAATTCGCAAATGCTACTCCTCCGCGGCAGAAGTCTCCTTCGTTCGTTGTGGCAGAAGTCGCTGAGTTTCCACATAATTCATTCATAATAATGAAACATGGCACAGGTATGAATCCAACAAAATTTTTTGTTTTTCTTTCAAACTCCAATAAAAAACAAAGACTAAAGTAAGGAGTGCACACTTCAAGACAGTATTACAATTGTCAAGTACTCTTTCGAGTGAAAAAAGCGATACCAGATGTTTTACACCCCGGGTTACAGGGAATGAAACAATTACAATAGAGATGGACTGGTTTGGGGTGTCATGTCAAAATGGAGGTGGTCCTGTGTGATATATATCGAGTTATGGCTCCATGTATGAAGAAATAACATGGAAAATATACTACGTAGCAGCACACACAACTGAATAAAGTTTTTCCCTGTCACCATACACAAAAATTTCACACATGTGAAATGTTTTATGATGATTCCCACAATCTGACTATTCGAACTTTAATGGTTGGCGATCTAAACCGCTATGAAAACAACCCGTAAGACTATACTATTTCGCTTAGTGGTTCAATTTATTTCCATTTTACACAGTGCGACAATTTTTTTTTGTCGTTGGATCTGAATATACTACAAATTCCATACTGTCTGTATTTGTAAGAAAATTTGAACACAAACTTTGAATGCAAATCTGAACCGATCTGACCCATGTTTAGCAAAGGTTTTCTAGTTGAAATATTAGAAGCTTTCCCAAATTTTATGGAGTGTTAAATATTTGGTTTCTAGAGCGGAAAGAATCAAATCGGGAGCTATATATAATCTGAACCGATGTGACTCACTTTCGCTATAGTAATTTCTATTTGAGTCATTAGCTGATGTGCCGAATTAGAAGAAAATCTGTACAAAAATGATATTTATATAGGGGAAATAATCAGTTCAGTAGCGAAATTTGTAATGGAGCTATATATATAAATCTGAACCGATCTATCCTATTTTTACCAGAACTGTTTTTAGTTGAAATATAAGCTGACAAATTTGAAAAAAATCTGTCAAAGTTTGTGGCTTCTAGATCGGAAAGAGTCAAATCGGAGGAGACATTTGTATGGGAGCTATATATAAATCTGAACCGATCTATCCTATTTTTACCAGAGCCGTTTTTAGTTGAAATATAAGCTGTTTTGCCAAATTTGAAGAAAATCTGTCAAAGATTGTGGTTTCTAGAGCGGACAGAGTCAAATCGGAGGAGACATTTGTATGGGAGCTATATATAAATCTGAACCGATCTATCCTATTTTTACCAAAGCTGTTTCTAGTTGAAATATAAGCTGTTTTGCTAAATTTGAAGAAAATCTGTCAAAGTTTGTGGTTTCTAGAGCTGAAAGAGTCAAATTGGATGAGACATTTGTATGGTAGCTATATATAAATCTGAACCGATCTATCCTATTTTTACCAGAGTTGTTTCTAGTTGAAATATACGGTGTTTTGCTAAATTTGAAGAAAATCTGTTGAAATATGTGGTTTCTAGAGCGGAAAAAGTAAAATCGGGAGCAAAATTTGTATGGGAGCTATATCTAAATCTGAACCGATTTGCTTCAAATTAAATAGCGTTCTTCATTATCTCATAAAACTTTGTTGTGCAAAGTTTCATTTAGTTCTAACAACAATTGCGACCTATACTTTGATTTCAAGAATAGATGGACAGACGTACGGACGGACGGACGGACATCGCTAAATCGACTCACAAAGTGATTCTAAGTCGATCGGTATAATAAACTGTGGGTCTATCTCGTTTCCTTTTGGGTGTTACAAACAAATGCACAAAGACATTATTATATAATTGAAATATAGTACCTCTATAAAACCAAAAAAAAATCTTTCAATTCGAAAAAGTAATATTTTCTTACAAAGAAGAAAGAAAGAAGAAAACATATTTTTTAAAGACAGAAATTAAACAAATAAGTATTGCTTATACTTACAGGTTGTTCACCTAGAAAATTTTTAATGAACTTATTATGGCTGTTTTTCTTTAAGACTGGACTGGACTGGAACAATTAAAATGTCACTCAAAATAAAGAAAAAATTCAATGAGTTTTGTCAAATCAAATCATCAGTGTCCCTACACAGGGAGATGAAATACGTATATGGTCAAATGTGTGTATGGTTGAGAGTGGTTCTCCTCCTTTCCATTACCATTTCCATCATAAGAAAAACTTACTTGATGAAATTAGCTGAAATTCGAATATAGTACATTCAAAACTCATAGAAAATCAGTCAATCGATTACTAGTCAACAACACTAACATTAATAATAAAAATTCTTTTTTTAAAAATTGTCGCCAACAACAATATCAATGTGTGTGTGAAAACAAATTTTGAAAAAATAATTTTGTGTTAAAATTTTTGGACTTAGCCTGGATAATTATCCAGTCTAAGTAAAATTTATGGTTATCGAGGCTAAGTCCAAAAAAGTCAACACAAAATATTTTTTTGGCAAATTTATTTTGATACAAATATTTTTATCGCAACTGGCGACAATGTGAATTAATACTTTTATTGAGCAAAAAATAAAATAAATTTTTATTAAAGTTTTTGTTATCGCAGCTTGTTATTCCGGCATAAAGAAAAACAGCCCCATTATTTTCTTTTAAAATAATTTCATTTTATATGTTATTTAAATTATTTGATTAAGGAAAGGCTAAAGTCGGGCGGAGCCGACTTTATGATACACTCCACTTTCTATCCGAATACGATTCAATTCGGTGAAAAAGTGAAACTGTAAATGTATGTGTTTGAAAAAAAATGTTAAATCGGAAAAACCTTTATATGGGGGTATATTGAAACCTGGAACGAAATAGGTGAAATATAATATGTATAGTATGGCCAAAATCAAACAAAAATTAAACATTTGGGAGCAACATTTGTGTTTGGGCTATATCTAAATATGAACCGATCCTACCCACTTTCTGTATAGGTGTTTCTAGTTTGATTATAAAATGTTGTGCCAAATTTAAAGACAATATGTCGTTTCTAGAGCGAAAAATGTCAAATCGGGAGCGAGATTTGTATGGGGGCTTTATCTAAATCTGAACCGATCTTACCCAATTTCTGAATAGGTGTTTCTAGTTAGATTATACGATGTTGTGCCAAATTTAAAGAAAATCGAGTATAATATTTGGTTTCTAGAGCAGAACATGTCAAATCGGGAGCGAGATTTGTATGGGGACTATATCTAAATCTGAACCGATCTTACCCAATTTCTGCATAGGTGTTTCTAGTTGGATTATAAAATGTTGTGCCAAATTTAAAGTAAAGCGGGTACAATATGTGGTTTCTAGAGCGGAAAAAGTCAAATCGGGAGCGACATTTGTATGGGGGCTATATCTAATTTTTTTTTGTTATTTGACTTATACCACTATCATACTAACTGGGACATATATAGTCGAGGACTACCACGCTATACACTGAAAGAAAAATCGTTCGTTGTATCAACGAACCAGATTCGTTATAGCCATTTCGTTACAGCAACGAAATATTACGTTCCCACAACAGTTCGACACGTTCCTGCAACGATGTGAACGTTTATGGTATGAATGGTATTGTACTTTTCGTAGTTTAGTTCCTGCAACAATTCAATATTCGTTGATGCAACGAAAATATTCTCTTTCATTTTTTACATGGGAAAACATTAATTAATACAAAAAATCTATAAATTTCTGATTATAATCATTGTTTTTATACACATCCATATTATTTTGTAAAAATTTATTAAAATTAATGGAGTTTGGAATGGAACACTTGCCTCAACAACTCATTCGTTGTAGCAACAATTTATTCGTTGGTGTAACAATCGGAGACACACAAATTATGTGTTTTTCTAGTGTTTATGTTTTTGGGATGTATTCGATAGTAATTCTCATTCACGTTGTTGGAGTACTGCCTCAAGTAGTTGAGCTGCTATTGCGAATAGTCACTTCGAAGTCCATTACCGGTGGTCATCATGGAACTAAATTATCTATACTGAAAGAAAAAAGGTTCGAGGCCGGGGCGAATTTTGTTTTTGAAAATCAACTAACGTCGGCGTTCGCTGATGTAACGATAAAGTTTCCTTGACGCAACGAAAATGTTTAATTAAATGCCACGAATATTTTCGAAACCACATTGTTTCAGCTAGGAAACCGCGTTGCGGTAGCAACGAAACAGTGTTATTGCAGCAATGAATTAGAGTTGTTGTAGCAACGAAATATCATTGTTGCTGCAATGAAACAGCATTGTTGCAGCAACGAATCCGCATTGCTGCATCAACGAAATAACATTGTTGCAGCAACGAAACAGTTGTTGCAGCATCGAACATATTCGTTGCGGAACTATAATTTCCATTAAATCAAGATTCGTTGCAGCAACTAACGCCTACGTTGGTTGACTTTCAATGACCAAATTCGTTGCAGCAACGTACAGTTTCGTTCGGTTACGTACGTTTTTGTTTCAGTCTAGAAACCTTTTTGTAGTTTTTCCCTATAACTGGATATTATTTAAATTTTTCCAATATTATACTTTTTTAATAGTCCTTTATTTTTCATGTTTACCTTTTATTTTTTTCGTTTCATTTAATGTAAACGCAAAAAGATAAAACTTTTAAACGAGTATTTAAAGATTTTTTATACAAAATTATTTTTGAATAAAAGCACTATGCTATTTCTTGTGACCTTACTGAAAATCAATTGATGAATTCTAATTTCAAAAGTAATTTCTGAATACCAATTGACATGTTTGGAATTTCAATTGATCTATTCTGAACTACATTTGGAAATTTTGTGTGATTCTTTAGATTTATAATAAAGGGTGGATTTTTTAGCTATTATCTTTTTGGCAACACTGGTTTAAACAGCTGACGCACGTTTCGTGTTTTGTTTTTACTGTCAAACATCTTCAGTTTGGTCTATAATTTAACCATGAATCGTCTTACAAACGAACAACGCTTGCAAATTTTTGAATTTTATTATCAAAATGCGTGCTCTGTTAAGAAAGTTCATCGCGCGCTTCCATTTTATGGTCAGTTTAATCGACCCACTGAAGCGGCTATTCGGGCTATTGTGACTAAATTTCGCACCAAATTTACATTGTTGGACATTACACCACCAACACGCTTACGTAGAGTGCGAACTGAAGAAAATGTCGCAGTTGTATCGGCCAGTGTTAATGATGACCATCAATTATCGATTCGTCGCCGTTCGCAGTAATTGGACCTCTGTTACACAAAAACGTGGAAATGCGTGACTAAGCGGATGGACCATTTGAGGCGCAGTCAAGGTCAACATTTGCATGAAACAATCTTCAAACATTAAATTATATGGACCGTACTATCGATTCAAATAAAGATTTCATGCATTTTTCTGAATTTTATGTGTTTTTTAACTTTCCTATAGCTTTTAAAAATTCACCTTTTAGTAGGATATTCTAAGAAAGAAATTTTGTGCTTCGGTGGAAAAATATTTTTTAATAGACTCAAACATGAACCATTCAGAACGGATAAAGTGTGACATAGACC
Organism: Polietes domitor; assembly: GCA_947397865.1. Taxonomy (NCBI): domain Eukaryota; kingdom Metazoa; phylum Arthropoda; class Insecta; order Diptera; family Muscidae; genus Polietes; species Polietes domitor. The sequence continues at coordinate 44,177 of CANDYM010000319.1, forward strand.
ACTATCATTCTAATTGACACATATGTACTTCTTAATTCTGGAAATAAAATTAAAATTTTAATTTATAATAAGAGATGACCTATATATTAGAAGAAACATTCGCATTTGAGGTGCTGTTTAGAATGAATTCTCTTCATATTTCGGTACGGTTGTAAATAAATATACGCGAATTTTATTAAATCCTCATCTTATGATGGAGGTTAAAAAACGTATCCTTTACTTTTTTTCTAATTTCCAATATCGATTTTTTTTCTAATTTATCATCATAGGCCAAATAGTTTTCATATTCAGTGGAGGCATTCCCTAATTAAGAAATCACTTCTGCCAAACTTCATTTACATTGGACAACGATTGTGAAATGTACTTTGAGATTTTTTGAATACCATGTGTATCATTAACGTTCATGGAAAGCACCATACTGCAAAGATTCCAAGCAATTTCGCATTCAAAATATTTGAGGGTATTTTTTTCTGGCAATTGCAACACGAATCAATAAAAACACGAGCACATCAAACAAATAAGTAAATACTTATCTTTGAGATGTTTGTGTTCGCTCTTTTGCAACTTCCCCCCTTTTGACTGCTTCAACATCTTCCACAAGAAAAAGTAAAGAAACAAAGCAAATAATTGCAATATTTATGTGTGCCAAGAGTAAATGTGTGAAAAAACGGAATGAGTTTTTTACAAGTTGCGGAGAATTCAAGTGATTTCCCGCACCAAAAAAATCAAACCCCACAATCTTCTTATGCATGAACATGGAATGGAATTGTATAATTCTTTGAGTGTGGGAGCTGGCGTATGAGTAATATTATAAAGTCCTTTGCTATAATGACTAAGGGAGACTCGTGGGAGTAGTAAAATTAAAAACAAATTGCTCCCTTCCTCAGTGTCCATTAAAATGTCCTCCCTGTCTAGATTGTTTACAAACTAAAGTTTGCTGAGCCCTTTTTGTGTTTATGTTTAAAAAACACACGTGCTTTCGTGGATTTTTTGCAAATCACTTGATATCCTTTGGTTTAAAGACACACACACACATACACACTAAAGTCCCGCTATTAACTAAACAAATTTATATATTAATAATTTATACTTGGCCATCACGCGCGCTGCTAGGGCAGACACTGCCTCGACAGCAAAATAGTTGAAAACATTCCAGTCACCCTCGAAGATATGCGAATTAGCATCGACATGTGCGCTTCCTCCGGCCAATGAAATAGGAGCTGATACCACCTCGCAGCTCATACTCTGAAGGAACGTTTAAAGGTTACAGTTTCCCTTCCCTTTTTAAGTTCTTCTGCGCTATTGATCTGCTATTTCACTAAGAATGATTCAACGATTTTTAAATTTAAAGAGACCAATTTACACCGTCCATTATTTGAATTCTGGATAGGCTGTATCACATCATCTATCGCCGTCGAAATGTCCATGGACGATATGGAGGGTCGCGGATTTAAACATGATCTCAGGGCACGGTCGAAAGCAGTTTTACAGGAAAAGTGTACTCAACGATGTCAGTTTTTAGGTCTCGGACCCAAAGTTTGTTTGTTGCTGTCATTTCCAAAATACTGTCCTTGGATCCATCTCATGAAAATCATCTACTTTTTGTTTCGATTTCTTACCATGTCTTCCTTTCTGACGAACACCCATCAATCGCTTTTCTGATCTCTCTCTAATCCCCACTAGGCCCCACGGACAAAACCAATCGCAGGGCTATGTAAACATTAACCGTAGCCGCCCACGCATAGATTTAATGTTACAGGTTTCCACTAGAAAAAAAAGGAAACCTGATCTCCCGTCGGCCATCTTAATTACGATGAAATTAAAATTGATTTGTGTTACCATTCCATAGCAAACCTCAGGCATATTTGGCAATTTCTCATCAGCCTCCACCGCCTACGTTATCAGATTCTGTGCGTAGCAATTCTTGTAAGCAAAACTGAACATTAACATATCGCATCGTATCGTATTTATCGCTCAATTCTCTTAAATTGGTTTAAAGATGAATAAACAACAGACATTCAATGGATTCAAGGAATTCCATAATAAAATGGTATTCGCCCGCACAGATAATACCAGACAATTGAATGAATTCCACAGCGACTAATGCTAAATACATTTAGTGGAGAGCAAAAAGAAAGGCGGGTATAGTAAAGAGGGTCGCTAAAAAAGAATCCAGCTAGACCGGCTCACTTTGGACGGAAGCAGAAATATTAACTATCGTCCATTTATAAGGTTTATAGTCTTTAAATTGGTCTCCCAAAGAAAATCTTTAAAAAATCCGTTAAAATGTATAATGAACCATTTAATAAAACTTTAAATTTGAACTACCGATTACTTTGACTTTGAAAGCTTGAATAATATCCATTTTTGTTTTTATTTTCAGGTTTTGCGCCCGAACAAAATTGGGAAATGTTAAAAACTTTCTCCCAAATTTACGTGACAATTTTTCGAGAAGAGATCGGCCTTCAGTTCAGTCTTCATAAAGCTCATTTTCATCTCGTTGGCTATATCAATAAGCTAAATTGCCGCATATGGGGTTCAGAGAACCCACACGAGACTATTGAGAAGCCAATGCATCCACAACGAGTCACTGTTTGGTGTGGATTTTGGGCTGCATACTGGTCCCAAATCCATTTTTTATGGCATAAAGTCGAAAAATAAAGATACAATCGAGCGCCCCGGTAGTTGAGTTGGTAAAGTGCTCGGCTATCAGCGTGTTGCTGCAATAACTAGCTACAATGGTCTTAGTCACCCCGGCTCAATCCCTGGACCGAAAATTAGAATATAAATTTACTTTGTATTGTAATTCATAATAAATAAAAAAAAAAAGATACAATCTTGTAATGTTGCACATTTGCTAGACATAATATTCTTAAAAAATGAAAAATAAAATTGAGCCGATCGGACCACGACCACTATCACCTCCCATATAAACTCAATATATAATCAACAAAATTATCACCCTGTATTAGAACAGGGTGACCAAAAACAAAATTTTATGAAAGCTCAAACGAATGAAACTTATTTCGCTTTTACGAACAATGTTTTTCTGAACATTATTAAAAAAACAAAATATAGCATACAAATATTCTACTTGACACTGCAATTTAAATAATTATTTCAGGAAATAATATAAAATGTCTACAAGTGTACAGAAAAGTGAATGGTGTTATATACCATTTTAAAGGTACTTGCAATACCTTTAAAATGAGATGCTGATGGGCCTCATACACAATCTCATCATTCAGAGATATGATCAAATATGTGTACTATGGCTAATCGAAAAAAAATAAAGTGACAATTGTAGGAGCTTGCCGAAAAATGCTGATATTAATATATCAGCATTTCACCATAAACTACACACTCAGACGGACACTTTCACATTTACACTTTGAGTCAAGTTGAGTCATACATATAACTTTTGGTCCACGACATTTATAGGTTATGCTCACTACGAATTACACAATTATAACACTTAAGAAAACAGACAAGACTACAGTAATCACAAAATGTTAAATATAATTATTCAACTACTTACGCGGTGTTGCCACCTAAATTTCTCCAATACATTTTCTTGACAGCTTGGAGTGTTGCCATTAAGAAAATATATACACAATTAACCATTTCCGATTTAAATTTTTGGAATTTATGCCAAAAAATATGGATTTGGGACCATAGTGGGCTGTACTGAAAAATTCGGTTGATTGAATGAGTACAGCCGAGCCAGTCGTGGTAGTCAGTCACATGAATGATAAAACATTTCTAATTGGTGCTTTGTGATTTGAGAATTTTATCATTTTTTTTTTTTTGATATTGAAAAATTGACAAAAATTACGAAAAAATAATAGTAATTTGCTGCTGAATGAGGAATTAACAAACCAAACAATTTTGTCGTTTTTATGAAAAAAAAAATGTAACACCTTTTTGGAACAAATTCAACGATGATGGTAAATAATTTGGTATTCGATCTAATTTTCCGGCAGATATTCCGAGTACATTATATATAAAGAATAAAATTAATCAAGATACAATGACAGATAACGATTATAGAACGGTAATTATGGGTGATTTTTTAGCTATTATCTTTTTGGCAACACTGGTTTAAACAGCTGACGCACGTTTCGTGTTTTGTTTCACTGTCAAACATCTTCAGTTTGGTCTATAATTTAACCATGAATCGTCTTACAGACGAACAACGCTTGCAAATTATTTTATTTTATTATCAAAATGCGTGCTCTGTTAAGAAAGTTCATCGCGCGCTTCATCCATTTTATGGTCAGTTTAATCGACCCACTGAAACGGCTATTCGGGCTATTGTGACTAAATTTCACACCAAACTTACATTGTTGGACATTAAAGCACCAACACGCTTACGTAGAGTGCGAACTGAAGAAAATATCGCAGCTGTATCGGCCAGTGTTAATGATGACCATCAATTATCGATTCGTCGCCGTTCGCAGCAATTGGGCCTCTCAACAACGTGGAAAATTTTGCGGAAGGATTTAGGTGTGATGCCTTTCAAAATACAGCTGGTGCAAGAATTGAAGCCGAACGAACTATCACAACGTAAAATTTTTGGTGAATGGGCTCTTGGAAAGTTGGCCGAAGATCCACTTTTTTACCGAAAAATTTTGTTCAGCGACGAAGCTTATTTTTGGCTCAGTGGGTACGTAATTAGGCAGAATTGTCGATTTTGGAGTGAATATCAGCCAGAAGCATTGCAAGAGCTACCAATGCATCCAGAAAACGTCACAGTTTGGTGCGGTTTATGGGCTAGTAGCATCATTGGACCATACTTCTTCAAAGATGATGCGAATCGTAACGTAACGTGTGAATGGTGAGCTCTACCGTGAGATGATATCCAACTTTTTTTGTCCAAAATGCAAGAGCTTGACTTACATGACATGTGGTTTCAACAAGACGGTGCCACATGCCACACATGAACAATGGACTTATTGAGAGGCGAGTTCGGTGAACATTTTATTTCACGTTCTGGACCGGTCAATTGGCCGCCTTGATCGTGCGATTTAACGCCTTTAGACTATTTTTTGTGGGACTGTGTTAAAGCTCATGTCTATACAGACAAGCCCGCTTCAATTGACGCATTGGAAGACAAGATTGAAGCATTTATTCGTTCGTTAGATATCGGCCGAAATGTTGGAAAGAGTATGTCAAAATTGGACTAAGCGGATGGACCGTTTGAGGCGCAGTCAAGGTGAACATTTGCATGAAATAATAATCAAACATTAAATTATATGGACCGCACTATCGATTCAAATAAAGATTTCATGCATTTTTCTGAATGTTATGTGTTTTTTTTTTGAAAAACTTTTCTATAGCTGTTAAAAAATCAACCTTTAGGATGAATCGGACGGACATTTGAAGGGGGCCTATAACAACACTTGGGGTCTGTGTCAAAACATGGGCCCATATAGTTCTCATTCCTAGGTATTCCTAGTTGAAATATATCATGATCAAGGTCCGATGTAAGATGTAGGTTTTCGAGCTGTAATAGAGTAGAAGGGGGGCCCATTTTGGGTTATACCAAAGTATGGACATTCATACTATGTATTCATAGTTGAAACATAATTTAATCTGCGAAACTTTCAGTGTAAGATGTAGGTCCTAGAGGGGTATTAATAAAAATGGGGGCCCATGCAAATTTTATAAAGATCCAATGTAATTTGTGGTTTCTAGAGCGATAATAGTGTTAATTAGGGGTCCATTTGTATGGGCGCTATACCAAAACATTGACCTATATAGCTGGTTTTCAAAATATGTGTTTCTAGTAAATGTAACACTGTGTGGGTAATTTGATCAAGATCCGAAGTGAAATGTGCATTTTAGAGCATTAATATTGTAAATCGAAGGTACATTTGTATGGGGGCAATATCAAAACATAGACCCATGTGGTCCACTTTCCTGTGAGCTATTTCTAGTTCAAATATAACACGATATTGAACATTTTGTCATGATCCCAAGTAAAATGTGTATTATATTCTATGATTCAAACGTTTTCTAAATGGCAATTATTTAGAAAGAAATTGTGGATAGTCTTTCATTGAAGTAAACAAATTGCCTGTTGTAATTCTGACGTTGTGAAAATAGGGCTCTTCACTAATGAATTTAACATGGGGTTGTAATAGGTGGGATGTGATGTTTTAAAGACTTAAAAGTTAATTTTATTTTGTGGCAATGAATCCACCTCCATTACCGCAGCTACCGGGGGTAGATTAGGTAGATAGGTTGCTACTGCGACACTCTAACCATCTCAGCTATTCTCTGTTCTGAGTGGTGATTAATTAAAGTAAACAATTTAGTATTAAATTAATAATTGATACACATTAGTAAAACAATACATTATAAAATTGTTAAACAAAATTAAAAAAATTAGCGTTGTTTATTTATAAAAGTCACGATTCAAAAAATGCCTTTCCACATCCACTTATGAAAATGAAATTTTTTAAATTTTACCTGATATTGATATATTATTAATTTTTTTCGGAAGCTGTTCAATAGATCTTCCTCAAATACGGAAAATATGGAATTATGGGATGACCCTAAAATGTGCATCATGTACTTCCATTTTTTGCTAGCAGATAATGCATTCAACTGTGCAACATTTTAAGCCATTCGTCGATATGAAATCCACAATTACTTTTATTCCTACATTTCTTATATAATTCAACACAATTTCTTATTGCGACCCACTCGAACTCACAGTTTATATATTATATTCTTAATACAGTTTCCACGTGCGTGCAAATATAAATTAACTAAAAAATAAATATAAAAATCACCTTTATGGAGGGCGGGATTTATAAATAGGTCCAGTAAAAGCTTGAACAGTGGGATGAACTTTAATTATGAATATAATAAAAGTGAAAGAGAACCGCAAAACAGATACATTAAATTAAGTGCATAATTTTTATACCCCTTCCATTTTGGCTTAGAAGAAGGTATTTTACATTTAATACATATGAAAAGTGTATCTTACGAAGGAGTAGCCAGTAAATCAGTTTCGTCACTTTTCACGTGAGCCCTGACTAGTTGGTCACCTCGCCCAACCAATATTTAGGTTACAAGAAAAAAATTAATTTGCTTGGTTTCATATTGGTAACGTTGTATTGTGTTACTTCAATTAGCAGTTACATAATTCTAAGGAAAAAAAACTACCAAAAAGTTGCAATTTTTATTGTTTTTTATAAGGCGACAACATTATTTCGCTTGTAAATTTGTGTTTGTTTTCGTAAAGAAGACATAATTCGGACGTTTATTTTACTTAAATTTTGGCCAATAGACCTACCCGTTAGGTCCTTCCCAAAATTTATTTAGTAGTTGTAGTCTATAGACTACAATTCTTATAGACTAGCAAAACAAAAAAATAGATTACATCTAAAATTTCCTTAAATCTATTTAATGTAGATTGAAAATCATATTTATCATCATATCATGATTTATTATTTCTTCATGAACCTCAAAATAGGCTCAAGGGAAGCATATTTAGTTCCATAAAAAGGAATTTAAAAAAATTCTTTATGTCTTAGATATCTAGGTGGTACATTAAAACTAATAAGACTAAGCAATGGGTAATCAATAAGACCACAAATCAGTTTATACAAAAACTAACAAATACCCGCTACTTCGTACGCGCAAATTTTCCAAATGGGGTGGTATTGACAGTATTTTGTCTCGGTATTCAAACTGTTTTTTTTTATATTTTGAAGTTGCCTTAGACTAAGTATTTCACTTTCAGGTAAATCGTTTGTAAACGCTCACAACTTTTGAAAAATCATTTTACTTTGCGCAACTACGTATTCAGCGGTATATTCACACTAAC
>CANDYM010000320.1:0-62752 GCA_947397865.1 Polietes domitor
TTACCTTTATACAGGCATACATACATTCCATGTAAACAGGCCGGTATTTTTGTGTGTTCAGCTGCACGCCCAGACTTACTCTGTGTACGACAGGTATAATGATGCCACCAGGAACCTTTGAAGTATGGCCACAATATATTGAGTATTGACAGAAAAATCTCCTTCAACGACCAATGACTGATGTTATTTATGCACGTTTCGATGATGTAAGCCAGGGATGGGTAATCAACGAAGCGTGTAACTATCAAAAACCTTTGAGAGTAGAAAAGCTCGTTTTTATTAAAAATAAAAATTATAGTGCTTTCGCAGATACAAGATGTTCCACTTAGGCAAGTAAGCCACATTATCACTTTACTACCAGTGAGCTAGGCACAGTTATGGGGCTTCCTAGTTTCCCATCTCCGAATGAGACTTCCGTTTCTGTGGTTCGTTTGCAGGAAAATGATATTCTTCCAAACGACACAATCTGTTTGTTTTACACGTTAAGTAAATACATGCTGGTAAACCTTAAATTTCCGTTATATTGCTTAACTTACCATGGCCAAGGTGTGACATCACGAAAAATCAATGTATTTAGCTTTTGTAATTATAAAATTATTTATAGAATTCCAGCGAAATTGGAAGACGTTTCAGTGGCCTTTTAAAGAGCAGGTAATAAGGAGAAGTCGTAGTACTAAAGTTGAATTTTAAATATAACTCTATGCTACAGAAATTCTAAGACGATCTAGGCATATCCGTCTGTCTGCTGAAAACACGCTAGCCGCCGAACGAAATGAGCTAGTATGTTCAAATTTTCTCTAAATGTGTCTTATGGTTGCAGGTCGGTTGGGATTGAAAGTAGGCGAAATCGGCCAAGAGGGAAAAATTTTTCCCAACAAGGACTGAAAATACCCCTAATATTTAGACTATTTAAGCAATTTCTTTTGAAAAATTTCCTCTTGTAGCGTGAAAGCACCAAAAAGTAAATAAAAGTTTTAGTGGGCGAAATGGGACAAAAATGGTACCAATCATACGACAACAGTTAGAAATATGAAATTTGAATGGATGTACATTCCATGCGTAGATACGTAAAATAGAGCGATTTTTCAAAATTCGTACTTTTAAGGGATACAATTGGAAAAGAGGGATAAAAATGGTATCAACCAAACCGCTGAAGTTGAAACCACGAAAAACAGTGCATTCATTCATCTGACTGTGAATATGCGTAACAAAAAGGAATTTTTCGAAATTTATACTTTTAGATGGAAAATGGGGCGAATGGGGATAAAAATGGTACCACACAAACGGCTGCAGCTATAATAAGGAAATTTGGTGTGTACACTTCTCTGACTACGTAAACGCGAGAAATAAAGAGATCTTTCGATATTCGAACCATCAGGATCTAAATGGGATTAAATTTGGGAACAATCCTATCCTTTTCCTATCAAAATGGCATAGACATTTAGGCTGTAGCTGAAATCAACAAATTGCAAATTGGGCAAAATCGGGATTGAGGGAGATTGTTTCTATCAAATAATATGTAAGACATATTTTTGTAGAATATATAGTAGAGGACTATTAATATTATAATAATGAAGCATCACAATTTTCCTAATATGGTAGTGCACTTCTATGTAATGTCGACAGCGTCTAATCTGCTGATACTACTACGTGGTGGAGGGTATATAGAATGCCATTTTTGTTTTGTTTTCGGGCCAGGAAAATTCATTTTTTTGGAGGCTGCTCTTAAGGGGTTACACCACCCTGACAAACATAAAAAGGAATTTTTATTGTACGACAATTATAAAACTTAGGGAAAAGCCAATTATTGTACACTTTGGACAATATTTAAAAAAGAAAACAAATGTATGATTGTTTCTCTCCGAAGTGAAAACAGGAAGGAAATATGTCAAATCTGGAGTGAACCGATCACACCTATTTTCACCATAGGTGTTTCTAGTGAAAATATAAGATATTTTGCTAAATTTGAAGAAGATTTGTAAAAATATTTGGGCTCTAGAACAGAAAAAGTCAAATCGGGATCGAAATTTGAATGGGAGCTATATTTAAATCTGAAGCGATCTGACCCATTTTTACCACGGATATTTCTAGTGGAAATATAAGATATTTTGCCAAATTTGAAGAAGATCTGTTAAGATATGTGGTTTCTAGAGCGGAAAAAGTCAAATCGGGAGCGAACTTTGTATGGGAGCTACATATAAATCTGAACCGATCTAACGCATTTTTAACACTGGTGTTTTTAGCTGAAATATAAGATGTTTTGCCAACTTTGAAGAAAATCTGTTGTAATATGTGGTATCTAGAGTGAAAAGAGTCAAATCGGGAGTGAAATTCGTATGGGGGCTATATCTAAATCTGAACCGATTTTCTTCAAATTAAATAGCGTTCGTCCTTATCCAGAAAAACTTCGTTGTGCAAAGTTTCATTTAGTTCTGGCTGCAATTGCTTACAAAAACTGATGGACAGACAGAGAGACGGACAGGCAGACAAACGGACATTGCCAGATCGATTCAAAAAGTGATTCTAACACGCTATTAGAGGGATGTACATACCAAATTTCATTATTCTAGCTGCTGTCATTTTTTCCCTCTATTCCAATTTTAAATTGGGTGTTTTTAAAAATACAACAATTATTTTACGCTTTCAACAGACAATATATAACAGAATATATATGGGGCATTCCCCAACAAATGGGACAGTTGAAGGAAACATTTTTGATTTCCTCCATTTTTATATTTTTAGTACTCATTAAATAACAACTATTGCTATACTTTGAGTTTTTTCTGATTACTCGTTAAAAAGATATAGCTTTTTTAAAATATTGTTAAAAAGAAGTTCTTTTTTCCGTCTTTTGCACATAACTTCTTTAAGAATGGTCCGGATTAGATATTCTCTTTTTAAATATTTTTTTTTTTTGGATGTGGAGGGTTTATCGTTTTTAATCCCTCCACCTTACTACGGCGCACAGTTGTTCAGAATCAAAATCCATCGGCCAAAACTCAATAACTTTTGTTCTAGTAAACATTTTTGAGTTCTGTTCCGAAATTAGACAAGGACCCAAGGATTATTTTGAGAAATTTACATTAAAAATCGGGAAATATGATATATTTTAGAAATAGGTCCAAAATTGACTACTTTTTGCATTTTTCGATTTTAAAGAAATTTTTTTTTTGTTTTTATGGTTTTTTTAACATATTTCTACGTAGTTGTTCATAATGCGAAGAAAAAATTTTATTTTATTTTTTGTATTACCGATTTTCACGTTTTTCAGATTTTGAAATTTGAAAAAAAAACGTAATTTATTTTTTTGACTTTGTCGACCTGTTTCTCACACATTTAAAGAGATTTCGCACTCAGATCATTTCTATTAGAAATTGTGGTTTCTTAGCCAAATTTAGTTTGTTTGTTATAAATATTTTAAAAAATATGATTTTTGAACAAATGTCTGATTTTTGATTTGGAAAAGAGTTATTCCTTCAAAAGCCTTTAACGAAATATATACAAATTTGGAAATTTTTTAGTTCCAAAACGCAATTTAGTCATTCGTCTCATTGAATTTTGAAAAGTTGGTACGCAGATAAAAAGGTGAGTAAATTTCATTTATCCTCATGCTAAATGTTATAACAATCGGAGTTCATTTGCCGGAAATATGCCCAAAAAACGAAATAATGCCTGATTTAGCAGACATGAGTAAAACGCAATGTACTCATTTTCTGCCTCATTATCCTCTAAAAAGTAGGTACGTATATAGAAAAATGGGTGATGCTAATATCTCAAAATATCTAGTTTTGAATTTTTACAGAACTCAAAATGTCTACTAGAACAAAAGTTATTGAATTTTGGCCGCTGGATTTTGATTCTGAACCACTGTGCGGCGTCGAAATTTCAAATAAATAAACTATCGTATCACAACCTAATTTACATTCCATGGAAGTCTATTAAGGTTATTGATTGAAATGTGTGAACTTTATGATTCGTGGAAAGTTTTTACACTCTTGTGAATTGTGTTTTACAAATTAGGGTTGTGTTGTAAAGTTTGTTCCGGTCGAACATAACATCGATTTTTCTTGTTAAGTATTTTTCCCTGCAACTATGAAATAAATAAACTGGGAAATTCATGTGGTTGTACTGGTGGTGGTGATGGTGGATTGGCTCCATGAAAATGGTTAAATTTTAAAAATTTTAATAAAGCATTCTTTGAACTTCTGGCATCATTAATTACGACATCATCCATTAATTATGTGAGCCTTTAATTAACATGGCATGTATCGTAGCGAAAATATTGACCACAGCGTTGTGGTCAATGTGTTGTGTGGTATATTTAAACAATTTTCTCATATATTTTATTTTTTATGTACGACATGTATTTAAATCAATTATTTTGTTAAATATCGGAAACTTAACAAGATGTGAGATAAAAAAAAGATTTTTCGGTCACCCCAAAGAAATAATTGTGGGTGAAATGTTCCATAAATTTCATGTACTTGGACACAAAACAAACTGGAAGTCAACTCACAGTATTATTGCAATATTCTGTTCACTGATGAGGCTCATTTATGATATTCCAATAAGAAAAATTAACGCATTCGAAATGAACAGAATTCATGAGAGCAAGTAAGGAAAGGATTAAGTCGAGCGGACCCGACTACGTGATACCCTGTATGTTCTAACCATGCATTTAAATTTAAGTTAAAGTTTATAGCCGGACACATTTGAAATCGTTTTGGGTCCCAATATAGCAAAATTGCTATATTGTAATTTGCACATTTTTGAGATATTCAATCACTTAAGTCATCTTACATTTTGTTGTCGCCTAATGCATACAAACTTTGTCTAACTAAATGAAAGTATGAATTTATATTGAATATTCGCAAAATACTTTTTATACCCCCCACCTCCAGGATGGGGGTATACTAACTTTGTCATTCCGTTTGTAACACCTTGAAATATCGACCTGAGACCCTATAAAGTATATATTCTTGATCGTCATAAAATTCTAAGACGATCTAGCCATGTCCGTCCGTCTGTTCCTCTGTCCGTCTGTTGAAAGCACGCTAGCATCTAAACGAAAGGAGGTGGAACTTTCAAATTTTCCATAAATGCGTTTTATAGTCGTAGATCGGTTGGGTTTAAAATGGGGCGAAATCGGCCCAAAGGGAAAATTTTTTCCCTCACAAGGACTAAAAATACCCATAATAATCCCTAATATTTTAGAGTATTTAAGCATATTTTTTCAATATGTTAGCTTGTACTTACTTGATATTGGGTATGCGCATTCCGCCGATTACAAAAACGTGCACCATAAAGTGATTCTTATTTGTAGGGGGTGAAATGGGGCAAAAAAGGGATAAAAATGGTACATATTAAACGACAACAGCTAGAAACACGAAATTCGGTGTGTATATTCCTCTAATTGAGTAGATACATAATATAAAAGTATTTTTTCCAAATTCGTACTTTTAAGGGGTAAAATGAGAATAGAGGGATAAAAATGGTACCAACCAAACGGCAGTACCTAGAATAATGAAATTCGGTGTATACATACATCTGATTGCATAGACGAGTAAAATACACAAGTTTTTCAAAATTCGTACTTTTTGGAGTTAAAATGATAAAAGGGGATAAAAATAGTACCAACCAAATGACCGCAGCTAGAGTCATGCAATTCGGAGTATACATTCCTCTGACGTAGACACGAAAAATTAAAGGTATCAATGGATACAATGGGTACAGAGGGATAAAAATAGTACCAACTAAACGACTACAGCTAGAATGATGAAATTCGGTATGTACATCCCTCTAATAGCGTTGACGCGTAAAATAAGGAGATTTTGGAAAGCCGTACTCTTAAACGGGCGAAATGCAAAAAGAGGATAAAAATAGTACAAAGTAAATTGCTACAGCTAGAATGATGAAATACGGTGTGTACATCCCATTAATGGAGAAAACATGTAAAATAAGGAGATTTTAGAAAGTCGTACTCTTAAGGGTGGGAAAAAATGGGATAAAAATGGTACCAACCAAATAGCCGTATCTAGACTGCATAGACACAAATAAAAGATTTTTTCATATTCGTACTTTTTACTTTTATGGCAAAAATTTGTTGAATCATGATGTTAGGTTATCTTGCACTGTGTTCGTGAGATATTGGATTGTTAAAATTTGTACTTTTGGAATTAAAATAGGATGGAGCATATTCCATACTTGAAGGATTTTTTTCGATATATATAGTATAAACGTATTGGCCTTATAAACGCCTTGCCTTATAAGCGTGGTTTGAAATAATAAAATTTTATATTTATTTAAATTTTTTAATATATACTTATTTGTTTTGGTTTGGCTATATTAAAAAAATTAAATTTTCTTGTAATGTTACCGCACTTCTACGAAAATCGGCAGTCTCTGTGCAACCTTTTTTTCTTCCAAGAAAGTTTGCAATCACGGCACATTATAGAACAAATTTTATTCTATCATATCTTTTAAACCATATCAGCGAACTTTATATATGTTTTTTAAAAATACGCAGAAAAGGCTATATTTAAAAAAATCACCATTGAAATCAGAGCAATAAAATTATCTTACCCACAAACACTATAGAAGTGCGAAAACAGTTTTCAATATTTTGAACCAAAATTTACATGCGACTTTACTTCATTATTTCAAAGACAAATAAACGTTGGGATACAATTTATGGATTCTTCATGCTGAATCATTTTTTTACAAAACTGCAACATTACATTTTTAAATTTTATGTGTCGAAAAAATTACTTATTGCACAAAAAATCTCACTGTGCGTTGTTTCAACCGGCGGATATGACCAAAATCGTCTTAGAATTAAATAAAGAAAGAAATAAAGAATATATATACTTTATATACTTTATAGGGTCTCGTAGAATTATCATTCCAATAAAGTCGATTTTCTGTTTAAAATAATGTAATTCCATTATTACCTCAATGCAAAGTTTCACGCGTCCAAAAACGTACCCTTTAGCTGCAAATGTTTAAATTCTGTGATTGAAATAAGAAATACTGTTCATTCTATTTTTACTGTGGAAATACTTCATGTTGTTGCGAGTAGCAGACTCCTTCTTGTCACTCTTACAACACATTTTACTTTCTTTTTATTGGAAACTTTTTTATGGAGCGCAAATTCCTGCTCAAAATCGTGTTGAGCTCACATATATCCAGCTAAACCAAGTGCCGCTTATATTTATCTACTCCTCAAACAACAGATGCCCCTTTTCACAACCAACAAACATACATCAGCCGCTATCGCTTCTCTCCCAAAATTTCCCCTCAACAGGTGTTGTTTCCTTTCAATTAATTACAAATTTCGCAAATCAACAAATTCAATATAGGAAATGTACCCAATAAAATTGCGGTATCCTCCGTGTCGTAATCACATTTATTACCCGTATTTCAAAATCTATAAACAATCGATAGCCTTCGAGCATTTTCATTCACTCCAGGGCATACCGCCAAAGACATCGCTTGCAACCGCAACAACAACAACAACAGCTCGCTTACTTTTAAGGCAATTGCTTGCGTACCTACTAAACAGAATTTGTTACTTCCTTCCGTTGCGAAGGAAGAAGAAGAACACAAACACTCTAACACACACGGGGTGTTATCCACTCGGATTTACTTCACCTTCCATTTTCCGTCCACTTAAAAGGGAACTTTGTGTGGCAACTAATTGGATGACTGAGTGTTTTCCCTTTGGTTTGGTCTGGATGAAGTCTTTGTTGTTTCGAAGGAAGTTGCTGTTGTTATATGGCCACAAACTGTGTGCCAACAGCTGGTTAGGGGCTGGTGAAGGCCCAAAGCACAGGAGCGCATGCAACAACGTTGAGTGCGGCGAATTGATAGCCACACTTCAGTTAAGTCTGCTTTAATACGGATAATTTGTATAATGTCCTCTCAATGCCTGCGGCAGGAGGTTGGAGCATTCTGGCCAAGAGATATTTTGCACGGCTTCTAAAGTACTGATTATTACTAGTTACACGATTGTGTGACGGTGTTTAGAAGAAGACAGACGGCAAAGAAATAGTAAAAGTCCACACAAAACGAGTTAAAAATTTCATAAAGTTCGGCCATGTCGAATCCTATATGCCCTTGACAATGGAGTGAATTCTATAGTAAAGGGTGATTTTTAAAAAAACACATAAAATTCAGAAAAATGCATGAAATCTTTATTTGAATCGATAGTACGGTCCATATAATTTAATGTTTGAAGATTATTTCATGCAAATGTTGACCTTGACTGTGCCTCAAATGGTCCATCCGCTTAGTCCAATTTTGGCATTTCCACGTTTTTGAGGAACAGAGGCTCAATTGCTGCGAACGGAATCGATAATTGATGGTCATCATTAACACTGGCTGATACAGCTGCTATATTTTCTTTAGTTCGCACTCTACGTAAGCGTGTTGGTGATTTAATGTCCAACAATGTAAATTTGGTGCGAAATTTAGTCACAATAGCCCGAATAGTCGCTTCAGTGGGTCGATTAAACTGACCATAAAATGGAAGCGCGCGATGAACTTTCTTAACAGAGCACGCATTTTGATAATAAAATTCAATAATTTGCAAGCGTTGTTCGTTTGTAAGACGACTCATGGTTAAATTATAGACCAAACTGCAGATGTTTGACAGTGAAACAAAACACAAAACGTGCGTCAGCTATTCAAACCAGTGTTGCCAAAAAGATAATAGCTAAAAAATCACCCTTTATTTCCGACAGATTGGAATTTATCGAATTTACTTAAAAGTGCAGTAACAAAATATGATAAATTTTATTAATATTTTTTTTGTTTTATTAATGAAATTTTGGAGAAAGGGAGAGGCTACAAAAATGATTTTACACATAGTCGAGTGTCACTATCCATATCAAAATAATACAAAAACTGAATTTAAAAAATCTTTAAAAAATTGTTTCGGTCATTTGTAATCCCAACTATCTACACAGTCAAAGCAATTTTAAGATTGCAGACATTGTGGACTGATTGGTACTATTCTTATCCTTCTTTCGACGTATATATATATATATACACACTTTCATAAAATATTCTACTTATACGCAATGAGAGAAATGTACACACCAAATTTCATAATTTTAAGTTCAGCCATATGGTCGTACCATTTGTATCCCTTTTCCCATTTTATCCCTTAAAAACATAAAAGTGAAGGGTGATTCCATTGGAACGGGTGTGACACTTTTGCTTAAATATGTTTAATTTTCTCTCATATTCATTGACTCAGATTTTTACTACATTGCCAATTGAAAATGGCTGGTTAGTCGAAATATTATTGCAAATATAAATATGCTTTAGCGTTTTTAATATGGGAGATATACAACAAACTAGAGCGTAACGGGTGTGACCTCAGCTTTGAGGAAAAACTTCAGGTTTTACTTATTTTTTTTTAATTCAGTAATGTTCTTCCATTATTCATTTTTGCTAATCAAAAGAGTAGTTCTTTTTACTTTCTTCTAAAATATACGTTACCGACATATATTTATTAAAATGGGAAACATAGAATATTTAAATTGTAACGGGCGTGCAATTTTGACGGAAATCCTGATACGATACTAGTCTATATCTGGAAAAGGAAATTATCAGACCTATTGTGGTCATTATTTTTTTTTTGAAATATAATCAAAAATATGTATTATGAAAAGTAATGTTTATCGGTGTTTTTTTAAATCATAAATTGATTTAGAAATTTTGTCGAAAAAAGTGTCACTTTACGTGGAATCACCCTGAAGTAACATATTAGCAAAACAAGTAAGGAAAGGCTAAAGTCGGACGGGGCCGACTATATGATGCACTCGACTTTCTATCCGAATACAATCCAACTCGGTAAAAAAGTGAAAACGGGAAGAATTTTTGTATGTTTCCTAATCATAGGCAAATATGACCTGGTCGGATTTGCCAAATCGATAAGACTATTTGTATCGGGGCTATATCCAAACGTGGAATAAAGTGACTAACTTTCACAATAAGTTCACAGCTCAAATATAACGTGTTATGCTCACTTTGAAGAAATTCGGTTAAAATTCACGATTTCTGGGGCGGAAAAGTCTATCCGGGAGCGAAATTTGTATGGGAGCTATATGTAAATCTGAACCGATCTGACGTATTTTAATCATATGTGTTTCTAGCTCAAATATAAGATGTTTTGCTAAATCTGAAGACAATCTGATACAATTTGTGGTTTCTAGAGCGGTAACAATCAAATCGGGAGCGAAATTTGTATGGGAGCTATATATAAATCTGAACCGATCTAACACATTTTTACCACAGTTGTTTCTAGTTGAAATATAAGATGTTTTGCCAAATCCGAAGACAATCTGATACAGTTTGTGGTTTCTAGATCGGAAAAAATCAAATCGGTATCGAAATTTGTATAGGAGCTATATATAAATCTGAACCGATCTGACCTATTTTAACCATAGGTGTTTCTAGCTCAAATATAAGATGTTTTGCTAAATCTGAAGACAATCTGATACAATTTGTGATTTTTAGAGCGGCAAAAATCAAATAGGGAGCGAAATTTGTATGGGAGCTATATATAAATCTGAACCGATCTAACACATTTTTACGACAGGTGTTTCTAGTTGAAATATAAGATGTTTTGCCAAATCTGAAGACAATCTGATACAATTTGTTGTTTCTAGAGCGGAAAAAATCAAATCGGGAGCGAAATTTGATAATCCAACTAAAAACACCTATGGTGAAAGTGAGTAAGATCGGTTCAGATTTAGATATAGATTTAGATACAAATGTTGCTCCCGAATGTTTAACCGATTTTGGCCAAACTTTACATGTTGTATTTCACCAATAAACATACATGGTGAATCCGGGTCACATCGTTCCAGGTTTCAATATACCCCCACACAAATGTCCTTTCCGATTTCACATTTTTAGTCAAACACAATTTACAGGATACAAAAATCCTTCCCGTGTTCACTTTATTACCGAATTGAATTTTATTTGGATAGAAAGTGGCGTGTATCATATAGACGACTTTAGCCTTTCCTTACTTGTTCATAATATAATTTATGAAAATTTTCATAGGTTTTGTAAATAAACTTCTTTAATTTTATGGGAAAGTTTCATAAATATTAATATTCTTTTTAGTTTTTTCGTCTGTATGTTAAAAAGTCGCTGCGAAGCCACTTGAAAAGACTTTTGACATGGTCGAAATCATGATCGTGGTAGTCTGCAGCCAAGTAATAAATGTCACCATGCCATTTGTAAATAAATTTGCATTCTATTAAATGTAGATGCAAAATGGTCTTGAGCCAGGACAATATCCCAGTTCAAATCAAATATTGATTACAGACCAAAAAAATGCAAACGAAAAAACTAAAATATTGTTTTTAATTGTGGAATGTTTTTTATGAAAATTTGAAACAACTGTAGCCATCATAATTACCTTTACTTAAATATACTTGGACGTGATCGGTCTTATATTTCCAAAATTAAAGCGCAACTTTAAGGTAAAGAGTGATTTTTTTGAGGTTAGGATTTTCATGCATTAGTATTTGACAGATCACGTGGGATTTCAGACATGGTGTCAAAGAGAAAGATGCTCAGTATGCTTTGACATTTCATCATGAATCATCTTACAAACGAACAACGCTTGCAAATTATTGAATTTTATTATCAAAATGCGTGCTCTGTTAAGAAAGTTCATTGCGTGCTTCCATTTTATGGTCAGTTTAATCGACCCACTGAAGCGGCTATTCGGGCTATTGTGACTAAATTTCGCACCAAATTTACATTGTTGGACATTAAACCACCAACACGCTTACGTAGAGTGCGAACTGAAGAAAATATCGCAGCTGTATCGGCCAGTGTTAATGATGACCACCAATTTTCGATTCGTCGCCGTTCGCACCAATTGGGTCTCTGTTACTCAAAAACGTGGAAATGCCAAAATTGGACTAAGCGGATGGACCACCTAAGACGCAGCCGCGGTCAACATTTAAATGAAATTATCTTCAAAAAGTAAATGTCATGGACCAATCTAACGTTTCAAATAAAGAACCGATGAGATTTTGCAAATTTTATGCGTTTTTTTTTTAAAAAAAAGTTATCAAGCTCTTAAAAAATCACCCTTTATATTTGAAGAAAATTGGAATTTAAATGAAATATTTTTTTTAATATTCCATACAAATAATTGTGCTGAGTCTCGGGCACATGTTTTTTTATTTTTTGTTGTCCCTAAAATCCCCCAATATATCAGTATTATTTGCATTAATTTACCAACAAATCTAGCTATATTTTAATAGTTGTGATTACACTTGTGCCATAAGCCAACTCTTATGTCTTTATTTGGCTTACGAGGGCCAAATATCGCTCATCGCTCATCTTCGGATGCTTATCTGTCCTTGAGAGAGTATGAATGGGAGGCACGTTGCAAAATTACTCCTCTTAAACCGTTTCAAGTACTATCGATTTGATTACTTAGAGGAATGTTAACGAACACTCGCCGTCCTTCTCTCACTCTCTCTTTATCCACCTATCCACAAGCCAAATAGGCACTGTGCGGCTGCACTGGGACACACGAGGCCCCAAGCAACGAGAGGAAATGGCGGTTCGAATAGCTTCTGTTTAATATCCTTCGGAATTACATGTAATTGGAAAGAGTATTATTATTTGTTGGTTATCCTGTGAAAATGTTTGCCCAACACACTCGTCTCCCACACACATACACGCATACATACATACATATGTATGTATGTACATAGTCAAGCTTATGAAACAAAGCAAAATTGGGAATTTTATGTTGTCATAACAATTTTATTTCTTTAGTTTATTATCATTATAATGTTTTTGATTTTATGGCAACTGTGTGTATTGAAGAAAACAATTAGAGATTTGCTGTGTGCCACGCTGCTAGCTGCTAACAATCAATACTGAGCGTTTTCTCTTTTTCGTTAGACGGCTTCCAATGATTATTTTCGGCAATAGCATTTGTATGGTTTTGGCCTGCAAACAATTGGCTCGTTGTTGAGGGAATGGGGTGGAGGAGAGGACAGAGGACTAAGCTCCTTAAGTTTAGTGTAACTGCCGGCAACACTTTAGCGACATATCACGTACACAGCTCTTTAATCGAACGTGTTATTGGGCCTCAACATGTCAGCCGACAGAAGTATCAATTTGTCTCAATGTCTTCAAAATAAGTGCAGATTTATCAGGACTGCTTTGCAACACAAAAACACTAACACGAACAGAAATTGTACACAATTCCAAATTTGAATAGACAATTAAACATGGCTGACGGGGCATATTGGGCCAGGATGCATGCAATTTGGTCGTTACATGTTTTGGGGAGATATGAGAACAGTAAATGGCCCTCAATGTGTGCGGCTGCTATATTTGAATTCTACTTCAATTTCTCCATCATTAGCAACATTATCTAACAAATTTAGTGCCATCGTTTGGATGTGATTGAACCATTAAATTGATTTAGGAATACGCCAACATCATATGAAAGTAAACACCTTAGAAGCTCAAGAGAAATGTTAATCGGGGAGCACAATCTAGCAGTGAAACAAATATTGTGGGATAAGTTTATTTATACACTCCACGAGAGTATTATGTCTTTGTGCATTTGTTTGGAACACCCAAAAGGAAGCGAGATAGACCCATTGACCCGATCGGCTTAGAATCACTTCCTGAGTCAATTAGTCGCAATTGTAGCCAGAACCAAACGAAACTTAGCACAACGAAGTTTTTCGGGATAAGGACGAACGCTATTTAATTTGCAAAAATCGGTTCAGATTTAGATATAGCCCCCATATGAATTTCAATCCCGATTTGACTCTAGATACCACATATTTTAACAGATTTTCTTCAAAATTGGCAAAACATCGTATATTTCAACTGGAAACAGATCGGTTCTGATTTATATATAGCTCCCATACAAATTTCGCTCTCAATTTGAGTTTTTACGCTCTAGCAACCACATATTTTATCAGATGGTCTTCTAATTTGGCAAAACAATCTAGGAACACGAATGGGGAAAAAAGTCAAATCGGTTCAGATTAATATATATCTCCTATTCAAATGTTGCTCCCGATTTGACTTTTTTTGTTGTACAAAACACATATTTCAACAGATCTTCTTCAAAATTGGCAAAACATCTTATATTTTAATTAGAAATACCCAATGCGAAAATAGGTTAGATAGGTTCAGATTTATATATAGCTCCCATTCAAATTTCGCTCTCAATTTGACTTTTTCCGCTCTATAAACCACATATTTTAACAGATTTTCTTCAAATTTCCAAAATATCTTATATTTCCACTAGAAACACCCAGGTTGAATGAGTTAGATCGGTTCAGATTTAGCTATATATAGCTCCCGGCGTGATTTTTACACCCCAGAAACCACGTATTTTTACCGAATTTGTTCAAATTGAGCATGACACGTTATATTTGAACTGGAAGAACTTATTGTGTAAGTGGATCACTTCATTCCATGTTTGGATATAGCCCCGATACAAATATTCTTCTCGATTTGACCAATTAGCTCAGGTCATATTGGCCTATGATTAGGAAACATACAAAAATTCTTCCAGTTTTCACATTTTTACCGAATTGAATTGTATTCGTATAGAAAGTGGAGTGTATCATATAGTCGGCCCCGCCCTACTTTAGCCTTTCTTTACTAGTTTAATTTTTATTCTATGTTTCTTGAGTGAATTTCTAAGTTTAAATTGGGATTAAATATTAGGTTATACCTTGTAATTTTTATACCCTCCACCACCATGGGGGTATACTATCTTTGTCATTCCGTTTGTAACACCCTGAAATATCGACCTGAGTCTCTATAAAGTATATATGTTCTTGATAAAATTCTAGTCCGTCCGTCATCTTAACTTTCAATATGTCTGCTTGTACTTACTTGATATTGGGTATGCGCATTCCCCCTATAACAAAAAAGTACTCCATAAAGTGATTTTTATTCGTAGGGGGTGAAATGGGGCAAAAAGGGATACAAATTGTGCCTATCAAACGAAAAAAGTTAGAAACACACAATTCGGAGTGTACATTCCTCTAATTGAGCAGATTCATAATAGAAAAGTATTTTTCCCAAATTTGTACTTTTAAGGGGTAAAATGGGAATAGAGGGATACAAATGGTACCATCCAAACGGCTGCACCTAAAATAATGAAATTCGGTGTGTACATTCCTCTACAAGTAAAATAGAAAGATTTTTCGAAATCGTACTTTTTGGGGTTAAAATGGAAAAATGGGATAAACATAGTACCAACAAAATGACCGCAGCCAAAGTCATTAAATTCGGAGTATGCATTCGTCTGACTGGGTAGATACGAGAAATAAAAGGTTTTTTCCTAATTCGTACTTTCAAGGTATACAATGGATAAAAATAGTACCAACTAAACAACTACAGCTAGAACGATGAAATTCGCTATGTACATCCCTCTAATTGCGTAGACACGTAAAATAAGGCGATTTTGGAAAATCGTACTCTTAAAGGGGTGAAGTGGAAAAAGGAAATAAAAATAGTACCAACCAAATGACCGCAGCAAGAGTCATAAAATCCTGTGTGTACATCCCTCTAATGGCTAAAACACGTAAAATAAAGAGATTTTAGAAAGTCGTACTCTTAAGGGGGTAAAGTGGGAAAAAATGGTACTAACCAAATACCCCGTAGCTAGAATAGTGGAATTCTGTGTATACATTCCTCTGACTGCATAGACACACAAATGAAAAGATTTTTTCAAATTCGTTCTTTTTACTTTACGACAATTGGTTGAATCATGATGTTAGGATATTTCATTTCATTCATTGTTTATTAATATAATATTTAAGTACAATATAATTATTATAGCTATTGACAGGCCCGTGCGCAGGATTTCCCCCTGGGGGGGGTTTTCATCTACACTCATAAAAAATTAACCCTATAATGAATTACAATTAACTAAAATTTAGGAAACCAAGTACATTTTTACTAAATATAAGTAAAATTTTGCTGAAATTTTCCTAAAACTAAGTAAATTTTTACTAAATATTAGAAAAATTTTGCTGAAAATTTCCTAAAACTATGTAAATGTTAACTCAAATCAAGTTAATATTTACTCAAACGGAGGACAATTTTGCTGATTTTTTCCTCAAAACGAGGAATTTTTTACTTAAACTGAGGAAAATTTTATTTTATACAAGGAAAAAAGGTGAAATTAAAATAAGTTCAATTTAACTAAAAAAATCAAACAAATAGTTTTGCTTCAGAGTATGCAAAACTGATACAAAAAATGACAACATGAGATATTTCTCAAGTTTCATGTTACCTCTGCCATAAGGAGTTGAGCTATTACTCCATGATTGTTTCGAAGGCAAGATATGTATTGAGAAATAAGTCTCTGAACGAGAATTGCTTCTTAGATTAATATTCAAGAATTTTTTAAACAATTTCAAATGTTTTTTATAAGTTCATTAATACCTAAATGTATGAAGAACTCGGCATAAATTTCTGTAAACATATTAACTTACTTTTAGGAAATAAACACATTTTTAAGTTAAAATTTCCTAAATGGAATTTTTTCCATACAAAAAATTTCAGATTTTTTTCTCACTTAAAACCTTGGAAATATTCTTCCAAATAAGTTTGAATTTACTCAATTGTAAGAATTTTTTATTAGATCCAAAGAAATGATTTTAAGTAAATCTACCACCCTTTTTCTAGTAAATTAACTATTTACTACGGCTTTGAAAGATGGAAACTTTACTCATAAATAGTTAATTTTCCAACTTTTTAGGAAATTTTTACTGGAGCGTTTGGAAACCACTCATATATTCGAGAAATATTTTGATACATTCGTCCGACAGTTATTGTCGGCAAAATTGCATTTCAGTAATCCATCTATCATCTATATGAATAAGATTGCAGAAAACTGCTGTTATGCCAAAAAACAGCTGTAATAGCAGAAAAGTGTCTGCTGATAGGCAGCAGACAATCGCTGTTTTTATTAACAGACTAGTTCTCTAAGTGTAGAACTTTTTTTAAATAGTTGCTTGAAATTACATACATACATATCGAGCGCTTATATTCATAAGTGGCTATGAACAAAAACATAACTTTTCAGGAGAGCGAAAAAACTGACGCATTTTCTGTGATGTACACAGCGAATTTAAAGATTCCAGCTTCATCCATCAGATTGGTCGCTTGTAACATATATGTAGCCAGTCACGAAAATCGCTGCAATTAATGAAATTAATTAATTCTGAAACTTTTCATACACAAATATTCCCCATGAAGTCAGCAATCACATGTCATAGAATTATTTTGGTATTCTCAATATAATAAAAAGTTACGCCGGTTTTTCTAAATATACTTTTCACAATTTTTGACTTTGCAGCCACCATTTTTCCTATTTTAGCTTCATAACTGGGGAATCAAAATGCTATTAACGCGAAATTATGGAATTTGATAGTACGATATGCCCTAAATATAGAAAAATGTTTTAAACAAAATCGTTGTAGCGAATTATAACCTTCGGTTTTATGCTGCTCCATTGTTGAACTATTTTATTTCTATTATTTTTATGTTCATAGCCACTAATGGCTATGAACGGCTTTAGAAAAAAATCTTTTCCAAATTTATATGACAGATGACATCCAAATCTGAGAATAGTTTGGCATCAAAAACTCATTTTCGAAAAAATGCTTCATAGCCACTTTTAGATATAAGCCCTCGATATATATTTTGAAGAAATATTACACAAAAAACGATCAAATTAATCGGCGATAAACCATTCAGTCCCGCATTTTTTTGGATAAATTGGATATGGGTCTAAATAGGATGTCTAAAGTGTTTTGGAGTTTTTAATTTATATAGGACATCAGTAACAGGATGTTTACTCAAAATCTTTATACACATATTCCGATTAAATAAAAAATATTTGGAAATGTTTCTTCATTTTTATAATCTTAAATATGTAAAAAACCAAATAATTGGTATTTCAGAGTTTCGTTTTCCTACGTAGATCCATGTTACTGAATTTGTTGTTTCTCTTTTGAATAATACTTGTTACATATGTACAAAAAATACTTACTTTGAAAAATATTTGACATAAGTGATAAATATAACAAAAATATTAAGTAAGTTAAAATTCATTTCTTATTGTTTTGCAACTTAAAGTAGATTGTAAAATAGAGACCTACACGCAGAGAAAAAAGGCATTTCGTACAAACGAAATTTTAGACACGTGAACATCGTTTTTGAGTTTCTTTTGTGGGAAAAATTTGTTTGTTTGCGGTAAACATGTCATCAGTTCTTGTAAATGAACAAAGAGAAATACGTTTATGTATATCAAACAGTATTCTTCGTTTGTCGAAATGGATTTGTATTATAATTGCAAACTCCCAAAACATTGGAAGTATCAGAAACCGTTGTTGTTGCATTTGTGATGAAAATAGGACACATCGGTTCAGATTTAGATACAGCTCCATAAAAATGTTCAATCGCAAATGTTACTTCTTAGCGCTCTACAAGCATCAAGCAAATTATTTGCTTTTATTAAAAATATGTTAGATTTCATTATGAATCATAGTGATTCTTATCTACACTTTTTTAAAATTACTAAACGATTTTGTTATTAAATTTCCAAACTTTCATTGCAGTACACAATTAAAAGTTCATATGATATAGCTCTAGTCGAATGTCAAGAAGTGGTATCGGTTAATAAAAATGAAAATTTTCCGAACAATTTGGTGTCCATTAGCGAAATTAGCACTACACAATCTTGAAATTGGCACAATTCGTTTAGTTTGTTTGTATTTTTCATAACCTTTGTCCGAAATTCAAGAAAGTGTCCACGATTTTTTTATGTAATTTTCGTGTCTTCATGATTTTAGTACAAAATTACCATTTCAGACAAGTTATTTTAAAAAGACAATAAAAATTCTATATTTTATTGTTTCAGAAAGTCTAGAAGGTTTTTAAAAGTATATGTTCGAAACCTCTCCGGGGGGGGGGGGGGGGGTGTAGCCGTGCCTTTTAAGCGTGGTTTTGAAGTAATAAAAATATTATATTTATTTATAAAATTATTTTTTCAATATAATCCTGTAATATTCCACTTCTATCGACTTCAATCGACAGCCTCTGTGGAATGCAATCGGCACGGCCGAACTTAACGCCATTTTTACTTGGTAAAAATTATAGTTTTCATTTTATTTTTTCAGCGCTAAAAAACAACAATTATCCGGCAAACAAAAATTCTCGATATCTTTTACAGAATTAAAGTTCTGATTGGTTAAGCAAAAAGCTTAATCGATACAGGGTTGCAAAAGTTTTCAAATTTTTTCGAAAAACAAAAAATATCATAATAATATAACCCGCTTTTAAACTCACACTGTCGATAAAAAATACGTAATTTAAATGAATATCCTTATAAAAACAAGCAACAACAAGTAAATAATTCACGCCAATCATTAATTTTTAATTTGAACTGGGATATTATCCTGGCTCAAGACCATTTTGCATCTATATTTATTAGAATGCAAATTTATTTACAAATGGCATGGTGACATTTATTACTTGGCTGCAGACTATCACGATCATGATTTCGACCATGTCAAAAGTCTTTTCAAGTGACTTCGCAACATCAAACCCGGCCTCTATAAGGAGATGATTCTCAGAAACGAACGAGAAACACAACTCACTTGCAGAATTTGCGTTTAAAAAATCGCACCAAGTACTAAAGTACACATGCCATCTTACAAGCATCTCATTGAGTTGCAAATGTAAGTATGTGTATATGCAGGTATAGTTACCCAGCAATACTTCTGCCGTGCCAACGCTCATTTGTTTTAGTTTTTTCGTTTGCATTTTTTTGCGCTGTAATCAATATTTGATTTGAACTGGGATATTCTCCTGGCTCAAGACCATTTTGCATCTATATTTAATAGAATGCAAATTTATTTACAATTTACTAACATTTTTTGCAAATCGAGATTTTTGGTGATTTTAACAAAACACACAACTTCATTCATAATGAACAAAAATATCAATTTTCCAAACAATTTTAGTTGAGTCTTTTTTATATTTTGGTAACGATATACACTTGTGAAATATCCTGGCATCTCTATGCCTCATTTCTAAATCCTAAACATTTGCTAAATTCTATATCCTACATTTCACAGAAGAGAGGGCGCCAACTAACTACTTGCGCCAAATTCAACTTGAAGACTTTGGCCAAATTCTCCCACCCTAACTACACATAAGATTTAAGAAATCGACTAAAAATGTAATGCTTTATCGGGGAAGAAGACTTCATCTTAGATGTCAGAGCTTTACTTACACCACACATACAAGTATATATTAAATTTCTCAGTAACACTTAACAGACAATTAAAGGTGCGATATCCTTAATTCTACTCCCAACCAAACCTTGGGTTGTTACTGTCTCTAAGCACACAACATGTATTTATGCGAGTGTGTGTGTGTGTGTGTCTGGTGTTCCATGGTCGTCCATGTGCAGTAAATGTACGAACAATAAATATCTCAATGCACTGTGTTACACATGAACTAATTTTAATTATAACACCACATGCAGCATCATATGGGTAATTCCATATTAAAGTCAAATAGTTGAGGGAGGAAATATTTTGAAAGAAAACAGCAATATTTTTACAGGAAAATGGCTGGAATGAGGAATAAGGAGACTTTCCAACAGATGTCTATACAATCCAGCGACGGAAAATAAAAACTAATGAGTTGGACCCAACTCTTATCGCCGAACCAGGGAGTTCACAATCAGGGAATTTCTGAAGGAGTTATTGTTTTGTATGTCATATCTTCCTATCTTGTTAAGATCACATTTGTCATACGAATTAAGCAGAAGAAGCTCGGCCTCTCATGAGTTATTCCATGCAAAGCTGTGTATGATTTTTTTAGATTTGTATTGTTTTTATACCTTGTATTAATAATCTACTAAACAATTATCATTCTAAAGATTTTTCACTGAAATTTTGGTTTATTTTGCCAAATTCGTAAAAAATAGAAGCAATCATTTCACCGCTTCCAAACTCACACATTCACTAAAAAGGTATCTAAGAACACTAGATCAAGCTTCCAAAAAATTAATTAATGTAACTATTTCGAAAATCAAAATAAATAAAATAATTATTTTAAATGTGACTGAATTCAAAACATTCGGTCAAGTTTTGCAGGAGTTACAGGCGATTGAATGAAAAATTTTATTTTTTTCACAGTTAAATTGATCATAAAAATATATATATACAACATTTTTATGAGAAGAAGAAGAACCAAGTAACACAAAGCTTTCTAGGTCAAAAATCGTACCGCTTGACATGCTGATTGTGTAGACAACTAGGACAATTGGTGCTTTTAAGGGAGAAAGTGGAAAAGAGGGATCAAGTTGGTAGCTCCCAAATGCCTAAAGTTAAAATCGAGAAATTTGCTGATTGTATAAATGAATTTTTCGAAATTTGTGCTTTTAGTAGGAAGCGGGGCTAAAGGGGATCAAAATGGTTCCAATTAACGAGTGCAGCTATAAATATAGATGTTGGTGTATAGTTCACTCTGACAGTGTAAACGTGAAAACAATATTAATCTTCGATATTCGCCCTTTTAAGGTGCAAATTCGGAAAGAGGGTAAAATTTTGTATCAAATTCGTCCAGCTGCAACTTATAAAAGTCGGTGTGTACATCCCTCTCATGAGCACCATAAATGAGTTTTCTGAAATTTGTACTTTTAGTAGAAAATGGGACGAAAGGGGATACAAATGGTACCAATCAAACGACTGTTGCTAGAACAATGAAATTCGGAATATACTCAGACTGTGGCTGCGTGAACGCAGAAAATATTGATATATTTCGATATTTGTACTTTAGGGCCAAAATGGGTACAATTTTGTATCGACCAAATCAGATTCACAAAATGTCGTTTACGCACCCTCTAACTATATAGACGCTCATCATAGGTGAGTTTTCCGAAATTTGTACTTTTAGGGGTAAATGGGACGAAAGGGGATAAAAGTGGTACCAATCAAACGACTGCAGCTAGAATAATGAAAATCAATGTAAACGTCGCTCTGGTACGTAATCGAGAAATTACAGACTTTTCTATATTCTCTCTTTTAGGGTCAAAATGAGGAAAACAGGGTAAAATTGTATACCAATAAAATGGCAGATAATGACAATTATCTGAGTATAGAGTGGCGCACCATACATCAATTTTTTAACTTTTTAACTTTTATGGGAAAAGGGGCGAAGGGGGATTAAAATTACTGTAATAACTTAAGATAAATGAGAAGTCATAGCCGCCGCTTTCATTTCAATGAGGTAACATGTAGCGAAGTGATGGGAGTTATTCAAAATATGAATAGATCCAAGAGTCCTGGAAAGGACAAAATACCGGCGACTTTATTAAGCAAGTGCTGTAATGTTTTGTCACCTTATATTACAAGTATTTTTAATGCTATGATAAATTTGGCGACATATCCAGATATTCTGAAACTGCATAAGATTATTCCTATACCTAAAACTACGAGGGCGAATACAGCAGAACAATTCAGACCCATAGCAATACTATCATCTATCGACAAAATATTTGAGAGGATTATGCACACCCAACTTCTAAAATACTTTGATGAAGAATCGTTGATATGTAGGACGCAATTTGGATATATTAAAGGTGGAGGGACTGATGAAGCAATTTTAAAGGTGGTAAACATAATATGTCGAGGTTTAGACGAGGGATCTTCGGGAGTAGCTGGAATATTTTATGATTTTAGCAAAGCTTTTGACTTGGTTGATCACGAGATTTTGTTACAAAAACTTATATTTTATGGCATTCTAGATAATGATCTGCAACTTATCAGAAGTTATTTGTCAAATAGGAGACAATTTGTCCAAGTTGGAGAGGGAATAAGTTCAGCACAGCCTGTGAGTTGCGGAGTACCTCAGGGTAGTATTCTTGGCCCGCTTCTGTTTATGATATATATAAATGACATAAATTATCTGGGTTTATTTGGATCTGTTGTTATGTTTGCAGATGATATAGCAATATTCTACCCTTATAAATATGAAAAAGTGCTGAGAGTTCAAATGGATAAAGATGCTGCTCTGATGTGCGAATTTGCGAGGCTGAACAGACTTGTCCCGAACTCTAGCTAGACGAAATTATTAAGATTTCGACCGTCCAAAAACATGAATAATGACTTTAGCATTTTTGTAGATGGGAATTTTATTAGGGAAGACCATGAAATTAAATACTTGGGAATAAAACTAAAAAGTAATTTAAAATGGGATGAACATATAAAATACGTAAAATCAAAATTTTCTTCCGCAATTTGAATAATCTTCAAATTAAGGAAGAAATTGGATATTAAGACAAAACTTTTGATTTATCAAGCGTTGGTCCATAGCCATCTTGAGTTTTTGGTGGTAGTATATGGCCACAGAATGAGCAGTGAGTTGAAATCACTTCAAGCTGCTCAAAATAAGGCTCTCAAATGTGTTTATAATTTGCATCTTCGTCATGGCACAATATCATTGTACCGAGACTATGCGAAAAATATCTTGTCAATACGTGGTTTATATAAAAAGCAATTACTAATGTACGTTTACAAATCCATCAATCAAATTGGGCACAGATCCATTTCTTTTAATTTAAACACAAATGTATTCAATACGAGAAACTCCTCGGATCTCAGAATAGCGAGATGTAGGCTTGAAACAACTATACAGAGAATTGACTACGCAGGCAGTGTTGAGTTTAATAACTTACCCTTGTTTATAAGGCAAAGTAATACCTTGTCTATTTTTAAAAAAAGAATAAAAGATTTCTTATATATTTACAAGATTGAAATGCTTCTAAAGTATTATTAACTCAAATTTAAAATATTGAATATAAAATGAATTAATATAGTTTAATTTTACAATATATTTTTATATATAATTTAAAAATACTTATATGAATTAGTAAATTTCAGTATTTTGTTGCCAACTTGCTCCAAAAAGCCATTATTGGCGCGGGGCACAATAATTTTTGTAAAACATTATATTGTAAATAAATATTGAATTAAAAAAAAATGGTACAAACCGAATGGCTGCAGATAGAATAATGAAAGTCGGTGTAAACGCCACCCTGGCTACGTAAAAACGAACAAGTAAAAACGGCGTTAAGTTCGGCCGGGCCGAACTTTATATGCCCTCCACCATGGATTGCATTCCACCGAGGTTGTCGGTTTTCGTAGAAGGGCAGTAATATTACAGGAAAATAAATTTTTTAATATAGCCAAACCAAAACAAATATTGAAAAAATAATTTTATAATTAAATATAATATTTTAATTATTTCAAACCACGCTTATAAGGCAAGGCTACCAATACGTCAATTCAAAAAATAAATATTTTTATATTTATATTTTCAAAAAGCTTAAATGCTATAAATATTGGTAGATAGTGGGTGCTACAGTTGGTTGCATTTTCATTCTATTTTAATTCCAAAAGTAAACATTTTGAAAATCCATTATCAGACGTACATAGTGCAATATAACCTAACTTT
This sequence comes from Polietes domitor, assembly GCA_947397865.1. Classification (NCBI taxonomy): domain Eukaryota; kingdom Metazoa; phylum Arthropoda; class Insecta; order Diptera; family Muscidae; genus Polietes; species Polietes domitor. The sequence goes on from CANDYM010000320.1 coordinate 24,568, forward strand.
ATGATTCAACCAATTTTTTTCGTAAAAGAAAAAGAACGAATTTGAAAAAAAAAACTTTTTATTTTGCTTGTCTATGCAGTCAGAGGAATGTATACACCGAATTCCTTGATTCCAGCTGCGTCCATTTGGTTGGTACCATTTTTACCCCTTGACGTTTCTACGCAATTAGAATTTCATCATTCTAGCTGTAGTCGTTTAGTTGGTAGTATTTTTATCCCTTTGTACCACTGTATCCCTTAAAAGTACGAGTTTCGAAAAATGCGAATACCAAATATCAAGCAAATATAAACAGACATATTCAAAAAACATGCTTAAATACGGTAAAATATTAGGGCCGATTTCGCCCCATTTCAATCCTAACCGATCTACGACTATAAGACGCATTTATGGAAAATTTTCACGTTCTAGCTCCTTTCGTTTAGATGCTAGCGTGCTTTCAACAGACGGACGGACATGGCTAGATCGACTTAGAATTTTATGACGATCAAGAAAATATATGCCGACCAAATGGCTGCAGCAAGAAATCTGAAAATCGGATTATATTCTGGCTGCGTAGACCCAAAAAATTTTAAATCTTTCTGTATATATACTTTCTTTTAGGGACAAAATGGGTTTATAAATGGGATTATAATTTTGCACTGACCAAAATCTTGCAGATATTATCATTAAATACTGTGTACACATTTCCCGGACGCGCTCCATAAATTAGTTTTTCGAAATTTGTGCTTTTAGGCGAAAGGGGATAAAAATGATACTAAGGAAACTGCTGCAGCTAGAATCCAAAAATTCGATAAATCCATTTTTCTGATCGAGTAGAAACTCAAAAATATCTTTTTTTTAAATTCGTATTTATAGGGACAAAATCAGATAAAGGAAATAAAACAAACAAAATCAGATAAAGGAAATAAATCAGATAAAGGATTAAAAATTGCCCTGTTAGAATCAAGATGATCTGTAAAATATATATATGTATATATTTTTAAACCCAGCAAACACAGAAAACCCAGAGAATTGAAAAAAATGTTCATCTTGTGATAGGAAGTAATGTAAATTGGGATCTTCACCAATGAATTTAACTTATTCACTAGTTTCCATTTCTGTTTTAAAAAATCCGTCGCTAACGGGGGTAGAACAGCGGACCCTGTGGTTGCTACTACGACACTCTAACCATCTCAGCTATCTTATGTTGTGAGTGCTGAATAGCAAAAGCAAACCATTTTGTTCGTGAATTAATATACAGGGTGATTTTTTAAGAGCTTGATAATTTTTTTAAAAAAAAAAACGCATAAAATTTGCAAAATCTCATCGGTTCTTTATTTGAAACGTTAGATTGGTCCATGACATTTACTTTTTGAAGATAATTTCATTTAAATGTTGTCCGCGGCTGCGTCTTAGGTGGTCCATCCGCTTAGTCCAATTTTGGCATTTCCACGTTTTTGAGTAACAGAGACCCAATTGGTGCGAACGGCGACGAATCGAAAATTGGTGGTCATCATTAACACTGGCCGATACAGCTGCGATATTTTCTTCAGTTCGCACTCTACGTAAGCGTGTTGGTGGTTTAATGTCCAACAATGTAAATTTGGTGCGAAATTTAGTCACAATAGCCCGAATAGCCGCTTCAGTGGGTCGATTAAACTGACCATAAAATGAAAGCGCGCAATGAACTTTCTTAACAGAGCACGCATTTTGATAATAAAATTCAATAATTTGCAAGCGTTGTTCGTTTGTAAGATGATTCATGATGAAATGTCAAAGCATACTGAGCATCTTTCTCTTTGACACCATGTCTGAAATCCCACGTGATCTGTCAAATACTAATGCATGAAAATCCTAACCTCAAAAAAATCACTCTTTATAACGCAAATTAATATTAAATTAAATAGCATAAAATAAATGAACACTACTTAATTTTGCTGTTATTATGTTGTATAAATAACGTGACCACCTCTTATTGGGCAAAAAGCGGGATTATGAATTCAAAAAGGGAGGGATTTTGTAGTAAAAAGTGGGATCGCGAAAAACTAAGCTACATGATGCATTATAAATTCAAGTGGCTGTGTTTAGAATATTTATGACTGCCTGACTTTACTGGCGTGCAAAACAAAAAAATATATTTTCAAATTCGTACTTTTGGAAAGGGAAAAGGAGGCAGATGGTACCAATCAAACGTCTCTATCTGCAATCATGAACTGTTAGAATTTTAAATTGATTTGATTGAGGCAAATTGGTTGAGAGGCGTCACTTTTTATATAAACATTATTTAGGGTATTTAAACACATTTTTTTGAAGATTGCTGCAGGAATATTCTTGAAAATTATTTAACAAAGTTGATTTCTCAGCAAAGTTGGCAGCCAAGAATCGGTAAAACTCCACGGTGGAGGTTATATGAGATTAGTGGTAGCCTTTCTTTATCATTTTACCATAGTGTTGGGTGCGCTCTTAAAAATGTAAAAAAAAACTACACATAAATTGTATTTAAAATTATTGTTTAAAGAGCTTACTATTAGGCTACAATTTCATGGGTCTATATTTTGTTATTAGTAGAAAAAAACTCTACAAGTCAGCCAAACGATTATATAGGGTCCACCATCTAACTTTTTTTTTTCAACTATTCAACCGTTGGACTATTATTTGTGGGGTGCCCTCAGCAGCCATTTGAATGAAATTATTTGCCATTACTAACCGCAAGGATTGTACTTTCAAATAAAAGAAGAAATTTGTGAAAATATTCAGTAGTTTTTTATAGCATTTTCAAAAAAAAGTTATTTGGCAGTATCATTATGGTTTCCATTCATCAACTGTTTGACATTCTACGTCTTATTAATATATGTTTAAAATTAATCTATTGAACAACGCAGCATTACATTACATTTTATCAAAGTATTGTTTAAATTACTATTAATTATCTTAAATGTTCCCTTAAGTTTAGAGCCAACATTTAGACAAGTAAGGAAAGGCTAAAATCGGACGGAGCCCACTATATGATACACTTCACTTTCTATGTCATTACAATTCAATTCGTTAAAAAATTGAAATCGGGAAGGATTTTTGTATCCTGTAAATGTATGTGTTTGACAGAAAATGTTAAATCGGATGTTATGGGGGTATATTGAAACCTGGAACGATGTGACCCGCTTTCACCATGTATGTTTATAGGTGAAGTATAATATGTAAAGTTTGGCCAAAATCGATTAAACATTTGGGAGCAACAATTGTATTGGGGCTATATCTAAATCTGAACCGATCTAACCCGGTTTCGCCACAAGTATTTCTAGCTAGATTATAAGATGTTGTGCCAAATTTAAAGACAATCGGCTACAATATGTGGTTTCTAGAGCGGAAAAAGTCAAATCGGGAGCGACATTTGTATGGGGGCTATATCTAAATCTGAACCGATCTTACCCACTTTCAGCATAGGAGTTTCTAGTTCGATTATCAAATGTTGTGCAGAATTTAAAGAAAATCGGGTACTATATGTGGTTTATAGGGCGGAAAAAGTCAAATCGGGAGCGACATTTGTATGGGGGCTATATCTAAATTTGAACCGATCTTATCCATTTTCAGCATAGATGTTTCTAGTTGGATTATAAGATATTGTGCCAAATTTAAAGACACTCGGGTACAATATGTGGTTTCTAGAGCGGAAAAAGTCAAAGCGACATTTGTATGAGGGCTATATCTAAATCTGAACCGATCTTAGCCGCGTTTGCCACAAGTATTTCTAGTTAGAATATAAGGTGTTAAGCCAAATTTAAAGAAAATCGGGTACTTTATGTGCTTTATAGGGCGGAAAAAGTCAAATTGGGAGCGACATTTGTATGGGTACTATATCTAAATCTGATCCGATTTGCCTCAACTTAAATAGCGTTCGTCCTTGATCCACAAAACTTACTTGTGCTAACTTTTGTTAAGATCTGACTATAATTGCGACCTGTAATTTGATTACAACTATAGATGGACAGGCGGACATTGCTAAATCGATTCAAAACGTGATTCTAAGCCGATCTGTATAATAAACGATGGCTCTAATTCTTCCTTTTGGGTGTTACAAACAAATGCACCAAGACATAATACTCTCGTGGAGTGTATAATTAAGGGCAATTAATTAAATATTTTATAAATTGTAGACCTTTGTCTGTTACGAACAAATTTTTATCGATAATATACCAAAAATAATTGTAAACGAAAAAGCGGGACTCTTTATGAAAAAAAAACGGGTTTATGCGGAATGGAAAATTTAAGCGGGCTTAGGCATAAAAAAGTGGGATAGTCCTGCGAAATTCGGGATGGATGGTCACCTTAAGTATGAAGAATTAATAATTAATAAAAAGTGAATAATTGAAATACATTAATAAATCAATAAATTTGAATTTTGTTAAGCACAAATATTTAAATTGTTAGAATTATACAAAATCAAACATTGTTTATTTATAAAAGTGATAAAAAACTAAAAAGTTGTTTCCCGAGTCACGATTGGAACTCGACGAGACCTTCTGGGAGCAAATCGGACACCTTACCTCTGTGACTGCATACTAAAAATTCGTTCTCATTCACTTGTGAAAATGCTATTCTTAAAGTGTTACGGAATATTAACATATTATCGACTTTTTTGGAAGTTTTTTAAAAGATCTTCCTCAAAAGGGGGAAATGCACATTTGGGTTTTAAGGAGCAATTAAAATGTGCTTACTACGGAAGTACTTCCATTTCTTGGTGGGAAACATCATAATTTATTAAAAAAAAATCAATGTCATAATTTTCCTAATATTGTATCGAATATAAATTCTATTCAACACTTTGTTGACGTCTCATTCTCATCGATTTAAAAATTTTTTGCTCTAATACATCTTTCTGCTCTTCCCCATATATGGAGGGACTCATATGTACATGCATAAGTATAACTGTGACGATTTGTCTATGCATGTTTGCCACACGTGTACGTGTGGTGCACTGGTGCACACATGCCTGAGTGCATGTGTGTGTGTGTGTTTCTCCTCCCAGGTGTGCAGTTTCACTAACACATGCAAACGTCATGTTTGATTGCATCGAACATGCAACTTGTTACTACAAAATTTATTGGTCGTTTATTAAACGTGATAATAATAAAGTATCGCTCGCTCACGCAAAATCTGGTCTCGCATTAGTTCCAAGGCATTATTAAATAACACAGCTGAAGAATGAATAAATATTTGTGTTGTTGAAAGCGGGTGGGTGGCTGTTTCTGGGAAATTACACACAAAAATATTTCTTTGTCGTGGCGAGCTTGCTTCCACATAGGTAGTCCCAAACCTAATTAGGAAGTTATGTGCGCCAAGTTAGTCGCGGCAATTTAATTGGGTACTACGTGCGATCATAGCAAATTGGCATAAAACTGATTGGTGGTTACTATTACACAAATATTCACAACAACGTGGGTGCAAAAACACTTTATTGCATATGCATTTTTTCTATACGATGTGGGAATGCAATACAACACAACTCTGTTGAATTATTTTTCCCAACTCATTGATTATCCAGCTTAAACGAAATATAAATATGATATCATTTAAAAATCATAACATTGTGTTTTATTCATTATATTCTGGTTTTAAATCTGAATCATCACTCAGATTTTTCTGAAAATCCCATAAAATATTCTTCTTTGAAAAATATTTTACACGTGTCTTAGGCAAACAAAAATTATGATTTCATTTGTAGAAAAAAAAAAATAAAATTAAAATCAAAATCAAAGCTATAAAATAAACAAATCAAATCCTTGTATTAAGCAAGGATTTGCACACAGCTCAAGTGCAGTCACAGAATTATCCAATCATAAAAGTTTCCATCAATATGTTGTCTATGTTCGAAAGTAACTATTTGGGGCACAATTCAGAGAGCTATAACCGAATCATTGAAAAAGCTTTATAACGACTAATGCATTTTATGTTGTCTGTCAAGTGTTTCTATTAAGCGTATTTTTTAGTCAGAAAAACATTGTTTTGCCTGAAAGTAAATCATACATTATAAATAAATGATATTATTTTCTTTTGTTATTCATTATTATTTTGTGAGAGTTTTCTGTACATAAACATGTTTGGAAAGGAAAGTCAGAAAAAAATGGACAAACTGCTGATATAATAATTTTGTATCCGTATTCGGTTATAACTGACGATAGGAAGTAAATATTTTGTTCTCTTGTTCGTTCTATTTAATCATTAGATAAAAGACAGCCCAATACATTATGCGCAGACAAAAAATATTTATTTTTTCGTATTACAGATTTAGAAAGTTTTCAGTTTTTGAAAAAAAAAACATAATTTATTTTTCGACATAGTCCAACTGTTACTTGCACATTTTTGTAGATTTTGCACTCGAATTTGTTTTATTAGAAATTGTGCTTTCTTATTTTTAAAACTGTGTTCACGCCAAATAGAGTTTGTTTATAATAAGTATTTACAAAAATAACTTTTTTGAAAAATGTCTGACTTTGAACTGACATAACATTTTACGTTCGTAAGCCTTTGGAGAATAAAGTACATAATTAGAAAGATTGAAGGGCTCCCAGTTTTTGCAGGAAATTACCCTTGTCCGCAGGAAATTGCACCCTTTGAAGATAGGCTACATTTAGTACAAAAAGTCTGTTTTTTAGTTCCACACCGCAAATTACTAATTTTTTTCTCACCATTTTTTGAAAAGTAGGCACTCACCGAAAAAGGTGAGAAAATTTCCTTTATTTTATTTATGACAATCGGATTACATTTGCCGTTACTATGCCCAAAATCCCCTTTACCATGATATAACATTTTTTGAACGGTTGATGATATATATTTCTACGGGTACATTGATATATTTTCCAATTTTGTAGCATTTATTTCTTTACTATACACTCCACGAGAGTATTATGACTTTGTGCATTTGTTTGTAACACCCAAAAGGAAGCGAGATAGACCCATTGTTAATTATGCCGATCGACTTAGAATCACTTTTTGAATTGATTTAGCAATGTCCCTCTGTCTGTCTGTCTGTCCATCTATTGTTGTAATCAAATTACAGGTCGCAATTACAGTCCGATCTTAACAAAAATTGGCACAAGTACGTTTTGTGTATCAAGGACGAACGCTATTTAATTTGAGGCATATCGGTTCAGATTTAGATATAGCCCCCATACAAATGTCGCTCCCGATTTGACATTTTCCGCTCTAGAAACCACATATTGAACCCGATATTCTTTAAATTTGGCAAAACATCTTATAATCCAACTAGAAACACATATGCAGAAGGCGGGTAAGATCGCTTCAGATTTAGATATAGCTCCATACAAATGTCGCTCCCGATTTGATATTTTTCGCTATAGAAACCACATAGTGTACCCGATTTTCTGTAAATTTGGCACACATTCTATAATCCAACTAGAAACACCTGTGGCTAAAGTGGGCTAGATCGGTTCAGATTTAGATGTAGCCCCCATACAAAAGTCGCTCCCGATTTGACATTTTCCGCTCTAGAAACCACATATTGTACCCGATTTTCTTTAAATTTGACACAACATCTTATAATCCAACTAGAAACACATATGCAAAAATTGGATAAGATCGGTTCAGATTTAGATATAGCCCCCATGCAAAAGTCGCTACCGATTTGCCATTTACCGCTCTGGAAACCACATATTGATCCCGATATTCTTTAAATTTGGCAAAACATCTTATAATCCAACTAGAAACAACTATGCAGAAGGCGGGTAAGATCGGTGCAGATTTAGATATAGCCCCCATACAAATGTCGCTCCCGATTTGACATTTTCCGCTCTAGAAACCACATATTGTACCCAATTTTCTTTAAATTTGGCACAACATCTTATAATCCAACTAGAAACACATATGCAAAAATTGGATAAGATCGGTTCAGATTTAGATATAGCCCCCATACAAATGTCGCTCCCGATTTGACATTTTCCGCTGTAGAAACCACATATTGAACCCGATATTCTTTAAATTTGGCAAAACATCTTATAATCGAACTAGAAACACCTATGCAGAATGCGGGTAAGATCGCTTCAGATTTAGATATAGCTCCATACAAATGTCGCTCCCGATTTGATATTTTTCGCTATAGAAACCACATAGTGTACCCGATTTTCTGTAGATTTGGCACACATTCTATAATCCAACTAGAAACACCTGTGGCTAAAGTGGGCTAGATCGGTTCAGATTTAGATGTAGCCCCCATACAAAAGTCGCTCCCGATTTGAATTTTTCCGCTCTAGAATCCACATATTTTAACAGATTTTCTTCAAAATTGGCAAAACATCTTATAGTTCAACTAGAAACACCTGTGGTAAAAATGTGTTAGATCGGTTCAGATTTATATATATCTCCACATACAAATTTCGCTCCCAATTTGAATTTTTCCGCTCTATAATCCACATATTTTAATAGATTTTCTTCTAATTTCGCTAAAAACCTTATATTTCAACTGGAAACATCTGTGGTAAAAATGTGTTAGATCGCTTCAGATTTATATATATCTCCCATACAAATTTCGCTCCCAATTTCAATTTTTTTCGCTCTATAATCCACATATTTAACAGATTTTCTTCTAAATTCGCTAAAAACCTTATATGTCAACTGGAAACATCTGTAGTAAAAATGTGTTAGATCGGTTCAGATTTATATATAGCTCCCATACAAATTGCGCTCCCAATTTGAATTTTTCCGCATATTTTAATCCACATATTTTAACAGATTTTCTTCAAGTGAAAATGGGTCACATCGGTTCATATTTACATATAGCTCTCATACAAAGAATTTCTTAAAATTGAGCATAACACGTTATACTTCAACTGGAAGAACTTATTGTGAAAGTTAGTCACTTCATTCCATGTTTCGATATAGCCCCGAAACAAATATTATTCTCGATTTGACAAATTGGTCATATTAACCTGTGATTAGGAAGCGTACAAAAATACTTCCCGTTTTCAATTTATTACCGAATTGAATTGTATTCCGATAGAAAGTGGAGTGTATCATATAGTCGGCCACACCCGACTTTAGCCTTTCCTTACTTGTTTACTAGCCACAGGAGGTTAGATGTGAAGAATATGATGAATGTGAAAGGGAAATTCAGCATTCTTTAGTTCTGATCTAATCTAAAAAAAAACAATCAATTTTGTGTTATATTCCCACCATGTGTGACGCTAACACTTTTTTAAATTTCCTGCAATTTTTTCAGGCTTGCTTTCTTTTGCCACATGAAGTCGTGCTGAGTTTGTTTAATCGAATAAACGCATGTAGATTTACTAAAAAATAACAGCAAAACCAGGAATTTTTTAGAAACGCAAATTGAAATTCCTTTGTGTGGGAATCCTGGGCACTGTCACTATCAAAGAGTGCAGTAAAATGGTGTACACCGCAGTCCTCTTGCTATTGTCCTTGCTTTCATGGAAAAGCAATTGAAAATAGAATTTAAACGTTAAGGGTTTCTGACGAATATTTCGATCAGCGTCAAATATTCGTACACTCTCCATTCTATGATAACGGTGATAGTGTGTAGTGTGAGCTATATATAAATATATTGATATGAAGACATACATCGAAAAGGATGTAAATGTATTGGTAATTGTATTGTTATGGCAGTGTATAGGAAATACAATATCGCCTAACGACGAACTTTTCTATGTGTTTCATGGATTACATTTGATTCCAAAACATAATCTACTCACATACACACACTCATACCACATAGATACATATGTATGTATGTACCTTGACACAGTGGTACAATTGGTCGAAATTTCAGCATGTCTCTTAAACGATGAGAGTTCGATATTGGGACAGAATTTTCATTGTTAATGAGGTAATGACCAATGATACTTCCACCCATAAATTACACGAAACATCGGCAAATGAAACCTACACAAAAACCCACCCTCCTCTATCTTAGGGTCTCTCTATGCTGAAAGCGGCTTCGTTTTGGGTTTTATACACTCGAGAATTTTTTTCTGAAATTTATGAATAATTCACATTTATTATACCCTGCACCACAGGGTATAATGATTTTGTGCATTTGCTTGTAACACCCAAAAGGAAACGAGATAGACCCGTCGTTTATTACACCGATCGACTTAGAGTCGATTCAGCACTTTTTGAGTCGATTTTCCGTCCGTCCGTCTGTCCATCTATTGTTGTAATCAACGTAAATGAAACAACGAAATTTTATGGGATAAGGACGAACGCTATTTAATTTGAAGAAAATCGGTTCAGATTTAGAAATAGCTTCCATACAAATTTTGTTCCCGGTTGTACTCTTTCCGCTCTAGAAACCACATATACAAGAGATTTTCTTCCAATTTAGCACAACGACATATAATTCAAATAAAAATAGCTCTGGTGAAAATAGGCCTGAGCGGTATATATATATAAAGGGTGATTTTTTAAGAGCTTGATAACTTTTAAAAAAAAAAAACGCATAAAATTTGCAAAATCTCATCGGTTCTTTATTTGAAACGTTAGATTGGTCCCTGACATTTACTTTTTGAAGATAATTTCATTTAAATGTTGACCGCGGCTGCGTCTTAGGTGGTCCATCCGCTTAGTCCAATTTTGGCATTTCCACGTTTTTGAGTAACAGAGACCCAATTGGTGCGAACGGCGACGAATCGAAAATTGGTGGTCATCATTAACACTGGCCGATACAGCTGCGATATTTTCTTCAGTTCGCACTCTACGTAAGCGTGTTGGTGGTTTAATGTCCAACAATGTAAATTTGGTGCGAAATTTAGTCACAATAGCCCGAATAGCCGCTTCAGTGGGTCGATTAAACTGACCATAAAATGGAAGCGCGCAATGAACTTTCTTAACAGAGCACGCATTTTGATAATGTCAAAGCATACTGAGCATCTTTCTCTTTGACACCATGTCTGAAATCCCACGTGATCTGTCAAATACTAATGCATGAAAATCCTAACCTCAAAAAAATCACTCTTTATATATATATATATATATATATATTTCGACACCGAATTCATACTTTCCGCTTTTTAAATAGCATATTTGAACTGATATTCTTCAAATTTGGCGCATCAGACAATATTTCAGACAGAAACATCTATGGCGAAAGAGAGTCACATCGGTTCAGATTTATATATAGCTCCCATTCAAACTGTGTGTTCAAAGTTTCTTACAAATGCAGATAGAAGTATGAAATTTGTAGTACATTCTTCTCTTATAGCGGTATCGTATATTATCCGGTTCAAATGTAACGACCTTTTTATACCCTACATCACAGGGTATACTGACTAGGTGCAGGATATCATACAGTTGGCTACGCCCGATTTTACCCTTCCTTACTTGTTTTCAATTTGAAACTATAACAACATTCACTATACATATTTCATTAAATTCATATTCATATTCTATTCTTAATATTGGAAAACTAAATTGAAAGGGCTGAATATAACATTGTATCCCAGCAAAAAGAGAGCACCCAAAGAAGTGAAAAAAATGTTCATCTTGTGATTCGGAAGTAGTGAAAAAAGGGATCTTCACCAATGAAGAAACCATTTTTTCACAAGTTTCAACTTCTGCTTCAAAAAAATCGGTCGTTAGCTGGGGTAGAACAACGGACATTCTGGTTGCTACTCCAGCACTCTAACCATCTCAGCTACCCTCTGTTGTTAGTGGTGAATAAATAATTTAAATCATTTGACAATAAAAATCTTAACAAAATATTTATTTAACATTAACTAATATATAACGCAAATAAATATAATAAATACTAATTTAATTTAGTATTAAATAAACACTACCTAATTTTACTGATATTGTGTAGTACTAGTAATAATTAAAAAAACAAGCAAAAACGGCGTTAAGTTCGGCTAGGCCGAACTTTTTATACCCTCCACCATGTATTGCATTCCACAGAGGCCGTCGAATTTCGTAGAAAAACCAATAAATATTAACAAAATAATTTTATAAATAAATATAATATTTTTATTATTTCAAACCACCATTTATAAGGCAAGGCTACCAATACGTTTACATATCGAAATAATATATCAAGTCAATTCAAAACAATAAATATTCTTATATTTATACTTTCAGAAAGCTTAAATACCATAAATATTGGCAGATAGTGTGTGCTACAGTTTGTTGTATTTTCATTGTATTTTAATTCCTAAATTACAAATTTTGAAATGGATTTTCTTCATGATTCAACCATCTTTTGCCGTAAAAGTAAAAAAGTAGAAATTTGAAAAAATCTTTTTATTTTGCGTGTCTATGCAGTCAGAGGAATGCATACACCGAATTCCAGGATTCTATCTGCGGTCATTTGATTGGTACCATTTTTATCCCCTTTTTCCTTTTTTACCCCCTTAAGAGTACGACTTTCTAAAATCTCTTTATTTTACGTGTCTACCCAATTAGAGGGATATACACACCAAATTTCATCATTCTAGCTGTAGTCGTTTGGTTGGTACTATTTTTATCCCTCTGTACCCATTGTATCCCTTGAAAGTACTAATTTGGAAAAACTTTAATTTTTCGTGTCTACGCAGTCAGTGGAATGTATACTATGAATTTCATGACTTTAGCTACGGCCATTTGGTTGGTACTATTTTTATCCCCTTTTTTCCATTTTAATCCCAAAAATTACGATTTCCGTTTATTTTACGTGTCTACGCAATCAGTGGAATGTATACCCCAAATGTCATTATTCTAGGTGCAGCCGTTTGGTTGGTACCATTTTTATCCCTCTTTTCCCATTTTACCCCTTAACCCACCGTCATGCACATGTTCCTATAGTCACGTACGCAGTACGTAAGCATGTATCTGGCCAGATACACTATGCATTTCAGTACATTTATATGCTATTTTAGTGATAATATTACATTGTTATATTGTTATCCCGCCAGGCAGATATACATTTTCTATTTTTTTTGTTCTTAGTATGTAGATGCTTACCTGTGCAAAAAAAAATAATAAGAAATAAAAGAAGAAAAAAATTATTTTTGTGTTTAATTTCACAAAAATTTTTGTTATAAAGTTCATTTCAATTAAATTTAGTAGTTATAAAGTAAGTTTTAATTAATTCTAAATTAAAAAAGTCTTACACAGCTTTGGGTAAGCAACTAAAACGGATTCGAGCACTTGGAACAAAAAAACGAGTTGGTCGGCGAATTTCTTCATTTCCCAATGTACAAAGCTGACAACTTCTTCTGTTTTGTAGAGTATCAGCACCACTTGAGCAAGGAACTACTACTGGAATCTGAAATGGAAAAGAAAAACGAGGAAAATTGGATGTAATGAAGAGCAAATGATATATCAATCAAACTTACATTTAGTGGTCTTCCAAAATACGATTCCATGGCCAAACGAGTGTTGAACTGTTTGATGATGTGCATGTTGTTCAGAGACGCAGAGAAAAATAAAAAATACCAATAAAGTACTCTTCATACAAAATGTGTGTGTATCTGGCCAGATACATGCGCTACGTATACGATGTATATATGTAAAAATCGACATAAATTTAGTTTGTTGTTTTTTCATAAAACGATACCTAACAATATTTGTAGAGGATTCCTGGAGACTCAAACCCCTAGCTAAATTAGAACAAGTAAGGAAAGGCTAAAGTCGGGCGGGGCCGACTATATGATACACTCCACTTTCTATCCGAAAACAACTCAACTCGGTAGAAGAGTGAACATTGTTCACTGAACATAGGAAGAATTTTTGTATGTTTCCTAATCATAGGCTAATATTACCTGGTCCAATTTGCAAATCGGAAATATTTATATCGGTGCTATATCCAAACATGGAATATAGTGACTTACTTCCACAATAAGTTCATCCAGTTCAAATATAATGCGTTAAGCTCATTTTGTGAAAATTGGTACTTTCTGCTGCGGAAAAAGTCTATCCGCAATTTGTATGGGAAATTTTTGGGGCGAAATTTGTATGGGAGCTATATGTAAATCTGAACCGATTATAGAACAAATATAAGATATTTTGCCTAATTAGATGAGAATCTGTTAAAATATGTGGCTTCTAGAGCAGAAACTAGTAAATCAAAAATTTTTTTTTTTCAAATCCATGCTTTATGCAAGCAGAATTCTATTGGGCCTAGAAATTCTTTTTTAGTTATCTTTTGTAGAAGGAAAAATTACTGCGTTATCAGGAGCAGAAATAATAGATTTTTAATTTGTGGTTTGTATGGGAGGTACCACGCCCCTTTGTACAATCCCGCCCATATTTGCAGCAGCACTTAAAAAATCCACACCAAACCGACGTACCAAATTTTGTTCAAATACCGTTATCAGGAGCAGAAATAATAGATTTTTAATTTGTGGTTTGTATGGGAGGTACCACGCCCCTTTGTACAATCCCGCCCATATTTGCAGCAGCACTTACAACATGCACACCAAACCGACGTACCAAATTTTGTTCAAATACCGTTATCAGGAGCAGAAATAATAGATTTTTAATTTGTGGTTTGTATGGGAGGTACCACGCCCCTTTGTCCAATTGGTCCATTTCCTTGTATTGTCATCGAAAATGATTAAGTGTGCAAAATTTGAGCAAAATTGGTTGAGAAAAAAGCTTTTAAAAATTGATTTCAAATTTTGTGGCACACAAACATATATAGAAAGTAACCTTATATAAAGCATGGAAAAAAAGCTCCCATTAAAAAGGGAGCGAAATTTTAATGGGAGCGATCTGACCTATTTTCACCATGGTTGTTTCTAGTGGAAATATAAGATGTTTTACCAAATCTGAAGCTATATATAAATCTGAACCGATCTGACCCATTTTCACCACAGGTGTTCCTACGTTAAATATAAGATATTTTGCCAATTTTACAGAAAATCTGTTGTAATATATGGTATCTAGAGAGAAAAGAGTCATATCTAAATCTGAATCGATTTTCTTCAAATTAAATAGCGTTCGTTCTTGTCCCGAAAAACTTCGATGTGCAAAGTTTCATTTGGTTCTGGCTAAAGTTGCGACCTGCATTACAAGAATAGATGGACAGACAGCCAGACGGACATTGCTAAATCGATTCAAAAAGTGATTCTAAGTCGATCGGTATAATTAACAATGGGTCTATCTCGTTTCCTTTTGGGTGTTACAAACAAATGCACAAAGACATAATACTCTCGTGGAGTGTATAATAAATATATTAGGACTGCTCGATTGGGCTTACTAGTATTGAAAGAACATGACTTGCCGACACGCCTGTTACTCGTTCTCTATAGAACGTACATGACACAACAATCCACGACAACAGTTTCGACCAGCTACGTATAGTAGGACTTTTGACAAGATTCCCTGAGGCAGGCTTTTCCTCAGTTCTCACACACAAGTAATCTTACACTAGCCTAATATTTGTATTGAATTTACTCGCTTAACAAGAAAGTAACTTACTACTCTCCTAGTTACCGAGTAAGGTGGTGCCAGATTTATATCCCTGATTTATTTTATTTGAGCAGTAAGCCCAATCGAACAGACCTACTATTATTATTATTTTTTATTGTAAAAAATAATATTTTTATGATCGAAATTCTTATTATTAATTTACAAGAATATACCTTTCAAAGGCATATTCACGCTGCAAAATAAATTAACTATGTCAGAAGTTATGGAATTTAGAAAATAGTAGTCTCCGTCGTTCACGACAAATTTTCATAAACGGGCAAAAAAATGGGGAAATTCTAATTTTTGATCCGTTCTACAGAGAATCCAACATATATGAATTTGAAATATATCTACACTTTTCTATTTGTAAAGGGTGTCCCAAGAAGAACGCAATTTTTAAATCTGGCAACATTCGAAGTGTCATTGTTTGACATTTGAACAATTGTTATTGTTTGTTAGTAGAAGGTACGAGGTTAGTAAAAATGGAGCGCTACACGAATGAACAACGCATTCTCATTGTGAAATTGTTTTACCAAAATGGTGAAAGTTTTGCGGCTACAGTTCGCAAATTGCGATCAATTTGGGGTCACAATAATGCTCCAAAAGAGTCAACTGTAAAGAGATTAATGGATAAATTTGCCGAAACTGGGTCTGTTAGTGATGTAAAGACAACAACGCGCCATCGACCAGGTCGATCGACCGAAAATGTCGCAGCTGTACGTGATGATGTCGCTCAAACTCCATCCACCTCAATTCGACACCGAGCTCAGCAAATTGGTGTCTCCAAATCCACTTTGCAGCGAATTTTGACGAAAGATTTGCATCTTCATGCATACAAAGTTCAATTGACTCAGGAACTGAAGCCAACTGACCATGGACAGCGAAGGGAGTTCGTTAATTGGGTATTGGAGAGACAACATGAAAATACTGATTTTGCCGATAAAATCATCTTCAGTGACTAGGCCCATTTTCATCTTGATGGCTTCGTCAATAGGCAGAATTGTCGCATTTGGGGTGCGGAAAATCCTTGAGTGATTCACGAGAAGCAAATGCATCCTCAACGTGTCACTGTGTGGTGTGGTTTTTGGGCTGGAGGAATCATTGGACCTTTTTTTATGAAAATGAGGCAGGTCAAGCGCAAACAGTCAATGGTGTTCGGTATCGTGAAATGATAACCAGTTTTTCTTGCCTAGAATTGAAGAAATGAATGTGGAGGGCATGTGGTTCCAACAAGACGGCGCCACATGTCATACAGCCAGAGAAACAATTCAATTGCTGCATCAGTCATTTCCCGGTCGTGTTATTTCGCGTTTTGGAGATCAGAATTGGCCGCCTAGATCGTGCGATTTAACACCATTAGATTTTTTTCTTTGGGGTTTTTTGAAGTCGATGGTTTACGCGAATAAGCCGACGACGACTCAAGCCTTAAAAGACGAAATTGGACGCTGCATTAATGAAATACCGCAGCATTCATGCAAAACGGTCATTGAAAATTTCATTAAAAGATCGCGTGCATGCCAGCAAAGCCGCGGCGGCCATCTGCACGATATATTGTTCCATACATAACCTCATTCTGTCTACTTTACGATATAATAAAGTTTCACGATTTTTTCTTAAATATCTGTGTTTTATGTCTTGTCATTTATTTTGGTTCGAGACCATAGGTTGTGCCGAAGTCTTCAGCAGAACCCAAAATTAGCAAAGAAGGCAAAGTGAGACCTTTATTGTTGCAGCTGAAAGTTGACTGCGCAGTTTCGATGGGCGCTACACCATCTCATCAGAACTTTCGCAACGAATGTATGTCTTTGACTTAAATCAGGGTTCATATTAGTACCAGCGGTCACATATTTCTAATGAGAAACGCTGATAAACAAAATATTCCACCGAACTAAGTCGACACACTAAAAATCTCACTTTGCCAATTCAATGTTGTGCATGTGCTCGCATCGCTCGCAACAATGCAAAGGTTGTTGTTGTACGGTATGTCCCGTCTTCACTGTACCTCGTGTGTATTGTTGTTGTTTGTATGTATAGTTGGTCTGTTATGTTGTATGTCTTGTCATTTATTTTGGTTCGAGACCATAGGTTGTGCCGAAGTCTTCAGCAGAACCCAAAATTAGCAAAGAAGGCAAAGTGAGACCTTTATTGTTGCAGCTGAAAGTTGACTGCGCAGTTTCGATGGGCGCTACACCATCTCATCAGAACTTTCGCAACGAATGTATGTCTTTGACTTAAATCAGGGTTCATATTAGTACCAGCGGTCACATATTTCTAATGAGAAACGCTGATAAACAAAATATTCCACCGAACTAAGTCGACACACTAAAAATCTCACTTTGCCAATTCAATGTTGTGCATGTGCTCGCATCGCTCGCAACAATGCAAAGGTGTTTTATTTAAAATTAAAAAATTGCGCTCTTCTTGGGACACCCTTTATAATAAAACTAAATTAGTGCTCAAAATAATCAATGAAATATTTTTTTTTATTTTTCACATATTCCCCGGAAATTTAATAAAAAATTCGGGAATCCGCGGACCCCAAACCCTAGTCGGGTGACTTAGACCATTGTTGCTAGTTATTGGAGCGACAGACCAGCGATTCTGGTGGGAATCGAACCTACATTTTTTCTTGTTCAGATCGTTTACTTATTGGCTCTTAATAGGACGCATTTATTTCTGTTGTAACCCACTCTAATGTACAATTGTTCGTTATTATGTGATATTGAACACACCGACTTGTGTCGATAAAAGTGAAAGGAACACTGGAAACGTGCGTTTTACGTGCGTACTTTTATAGCCCTTTCAGACGTAAGCGCTAACATTTACAATATTTCGGCTACAATAACGGCAACAGCAGCAACAAGAACAACAACTCATTATGTTCAATTGGGGAATTTCGAATAGATGTGTGTGCGTACAACCAACCCATACATATGAACGAATAAATACAAATCCATTGATGGTGTGCACGTTTCCTCATACCAGCTGTGTGTGTGTTCACACACGCACACACACTTCGATACGCATTCATTCGCATATGTTTGGAAGGATATCAGGAGGATATCTGCAGATCTTTAGTGAAAAGCCAACTTGAGTACAAAGTACACACGAGAGTAGGTAAATTTATGGGGCCCATTATGCGATGATTGGTTACAATAATGAATCATTATGTTATCGATGATTTATTGTTTGTAAAAGTGTGTGTGTGTGTGTGTGTGTTCGTGTGTATGGGAGAGAGTATGAGTTTGTGCGATTTCAATCTTTTAATGTCATTCCGAAGGATTCATTATAACGTCTGTTTGTTTTAAGAGAACACACATATAATTGCAATTAGGCTACAACAATGCTAGAGAGCTAGAGATGTCATTAATTGAATTGTTTTGTTGGTAATGTCTTTCTCGATTTTTTTGTTTAACATCAAACCCGGGTTCAATGTGTGAGTCTAAGACTTTAGAATGTCGATAATCACATTTCGAAACCAGGACAGCTACGATGTTTTGATTATGATCGCTTGAGTTCTTTGGAAATTTGTTTTTTGAAATTCACACACCTCTTGAAGTCGATACGCAACTCTGCAGCTAACTTATTTTTGCAAAGCTTTGATAATAATTGATTCCCTAGAATTCCACTTAAAGTCAATATCAAGAAGATGTGCTTTCTTTATTGAGAATTCCTAGCATTTACTCGGAAGTTCCAGTAGAATTTCCCTACTTTTCAAGGCATGACATAATATGACATTAGACTACCTACCACATATCTCAGATTTAATTTCTCAATAAATTTTTATTCACTCTCTTAAATTATTCTCGCTTACAATAGCTTCACACGTACACGTACCACTAGGGCGTACCTCAAAAAAAAAGTTCGCCGTACACCTTCGAATATGAAGTATTATTGAAAGGTAGTTTCAAAAAAAAAAATTTTATTTTTTTATGCCGAACGTAGGGGTCGCGCTTTTACATTTTTCTATATAACTTGTATTTATAAACGGATTTTAAAGTGTGATACATCGATGTTTTTGTCTCGACGAGGCCGATTTTTTTGTCTTTGAAGTCATTGAGCTCAAGCACCCCCTTCTGGTACTTACCCATCATTTCTCAGTTGCTACTACCCTAATGTACCACTCTAATAATCGAAAATTAAAGCTCGCATAAAATCATGAATCATGTTTGAGCTCAATGACTTCAAAGACAAAAAAATCGGACAAAAACATCGATGTATCACACTTTAAAATCCGTTTATAAATGCAGAAGTTATATAGAAAAATGTAAAAGCGCGACCCCTACGTTCGGCATAAAAAAATAAAAAAAATTTTTTTGAAACTACCTTTCAATAATACTTCATATTCGAAGGTGTACGGCGAACTTTTTTTTTTTTACTTGTAACCTGGTACGCTCTAACGTACCACCCCAAGTGGATGGTATCCTATTTCGGACAATAAAAGTTATTCAACAACAATCATTGATATTTTTTTGAATTCTGCGAAAAAGTTTCTTTCTTCCTGTCATCGACAATTACGGCTACATATTGGTATTTATTTACTGAACACTAGACCGTACCGAATATAATTTTTTTTGTTAATAAAAATTTAAATGTTTGGTTAAAGTTGTCAGTTAAAATTCCACAAGGGAGCAGATCTGTTAAATATTACAAGTGGATAGGAAAGTGAGTTCTTTCAACATTTTCGAAATTGATCATCGGCTCTAGCCAGAGCAAACTGGCAGTCGAAAATCGATAATAAAATCGGCATTGTTGTACTAAGGCACCAGGAAGTTCAACCGTAAATGTTGTCGAATGTTAAAATCTGGGAATTAATATTTCATCAAAAAAAAATAGTCTTCTTCTAGTCCGCATATAAATACATATGTAGACAAATTTTTAATAATAAATTAAGTTTAATTTTAATTGTGAAAAGAGGCAATAAAAAATTACCAAAATAACCAATAAACAAGGAAAAAAGGCGATAAGTTCAACCGGGCCGAACATTGTATAACCTCCACCATGGATTGCATTCCACAGAGACTGACGATTTTCGTAGAAGAACAGTAATATTACAGGAAATTTTAATTTGTATACACTCCACGAGAGTATTATGTCTTTGTGCATTTGTTTGTAACACCCAAAGGGAAGAGAGATAGACCAATTGTTAATTATACCGATCGACTTAGAATCACTTTTTGAATCGATTTAGCAATGTCCGTCTGTCTGTCTGTCCGTCCGTCCGTCCATCTATTCTTGTAATCACGATACAGGTCGCAATTGTAGACAGAACCAAATGGAACTTTGCACAACGAAGTTTTTCGGGATAAGAACGAACACTATTTAATTTGAAGAAAATCGGTTCAGATTTACATATAGCCCCCATACGAATTTCTCTCCCGATTTGACTCTTTTCACTATAGATACCATATAATACAAGATATTTTCTTCAAAATTGGCACAACATCTTACATTTCAACTAGAAACACCTGTGGTAAAAATGTGTAAGATCGGTTCAGATTTATATATATGTAGCTCCCATACATATTTCGCTTTCGGATAGTCTTTTTCCGCCACAGAAAACACGAATTTTCACCGTGAGCATAACACGTTATATTTGAACTGGAAGAACTTATTGTGCAAGTGGGTTACTTTATTCCATGTTTGGATATAGCCCCGATACAAATATTCGAATTGACAAATTGGATCAGGTCATATTAGCCTATGATTAGGAAACATACAAAAATCCTTCCCATTTTCACTTTTTTACCGAATTGATTTGTATTCAAATAGAAAGTGGAGTGTATCATATAGTCGGCATGTCCGACTTTAGCCTTTCCTTACTTGTTTTTAATATAACCAAACCAAACCAAAACAAAAAGAATATTGAAATAACAATTTTTGAAATAAATATAACATTTTTATTATTTCAAACCACGCTTATAACGCAAGGCTACCAATATATTTATAGCATATTTATACTATATACAGTTGCGGTCAAAACAATAGCAGCGCACCACAGCGTAGCATAAATTTTCATATATTTATTTTTGTGATAATTTTTTTATTGCTACTACTGCATTAAATGCTGTTTTATGAGGTTACAAACACAAATAAATAGTTTATTTGGTGACATGACTTTAATTGCTTAAGAAATTCCACATTTTTTGGATTATTCGACATTTTGGACCGGTCAAAATAATAGCAGCATTCAAAAAATATCAAGAAAAAGGAATTTTATCTCATTTTTTAAATTCGATTTGAAGATATTATGAATTATAATATTTTATTTTTCTTCCATAAGTAGGGCGAGGAGAATAAAATCGAGTTCATATAAAAAGTTTGAAATCTGATGGAAAATCATACAGTTAAGTTCGATTTTGTTCCAGTGTTCCATTAAAATGATCAGAAATTCGAAATTATAAGAAGAAAAAACAAAGACACGTCAAAAAATCAATATCACCTGCAACCATTCGCCGAATAGTTACGTCTAGTACAAAAAACCCACTTACGCCCGCCACCGAAATAAAAACAATGTCTGTCCATCTTTGTAGTTTAAAATGTTCGTAAAATACTAAAAAAACATAATCTGTAAGCCAGAAGTCCGAGAAAAGTCCCACTTAAAAATAAAAGACATGTCACAATAAATTTGCAATTCGCAAAAACGCTCCTGCAGTAGCCAACCAAAAAGTGGGTGCATGTTTTATGGTCAATTGAATCAAAAATTGTTATATATGGTGGGAAAGTCCCTCGACAGTTTGTAAGACAACCACACAACACAGAATACATCTCTAGGTATACAGGGTGATTTTTTAAGAGCTTGATAACTTTTTTTTTTTTAAAAACGCATAAAATTTGCAAAATCTCATCGGTTCTTTATTTGAAACGTTAGATTGGTCCATGACATTTACTTTTTGAAGATAATTTCATTTAAATGTTGACCGCGGCTGCGTCTTAGGTGGTCCATCCGCTTAGTCCAATTTTGGCATTTCCACGTTTTTGAGTAACAGAGACCCAATTGGTGCGAACGGCGACGAATCGAAAATTGGTGGTCATCATTAACACTGGCCGATACAGCTGCGATATTTTCTTCAGTTCGCACTCTACGTAAGCGTGTTGGTGGTTTAATGTCCAACAATGTAAATTTGGTGCGAAATTTAGTCACAATAGCCCGAATAGCCGCTTCAGTGGGTCGATTAAACTGACCATAAAATGGAAGCGCGCAATGAACTTTCTTAACAGAGCACGCATTTTGATAATAAAATTCAATAATTTGCAAGCGTTGTTCGTTTGTAAGACGATTCATGATGAAATGTCAAAGCATACTGAGCATCTTTCTCTTTGACACCATGTCTGAAATCCCACGTGATCTGTCAAATACTAATGCATGAAAATCCTAACCTCAAAAAAATCACTCTTTAGTACCAAAACTGTCAAATAGGGAGGATCAAGCATAATGGCTTGGACGTGTTTTCATATTATGGAGTTAGGTCAATACATTGGCCCAGAACTACTATGGACTCTGTCCAGTACATCAAAATACTGCCTAATATTATGCTGACGTATGCTGAATATGGAATGTCACTTAAATGAGTCTTCTAGTCTTCTATACCGAAAACACCAGCCGACTCGCAAAAGGGTGGTTTGAAGTCAATAATATCGATGTTATGGAATGGTTCGGGCAGACACCGCATCTCAATATAATCAAAAATTTGAAGTGTGATGACTAAAAGAGATCTCACTAGCAGTACTGAAAAACAATAACGATATTTGACACGAAATTATAGAGGCATGGTCCAAAATACCGCATGAAACGACGTTATGTAGCAATATTAAGCAGAAAAGACAGTACAACAAAGTGCTAAATTCAAGAAAATGTCGTTATTTAAGTAATTATTCAAAAAAGTTTTAAATTAAAGTGAATTGAAACAAAATATTTTTAGTTTTTATTAGCGCTGCTATTTTTTTGACTGGTCTCATTTTTGACATAAATGGTTCAAAAGGCTTAATCTCAAAATTATTGAAACTTAATTTTTTATTTAAAGCCATATTAGGAATAGCACTTTTCAATTACCGTTAAAACTTTTAGGATTTTCGAAGTAAAACTGATATTTTTCTTTGTCGACATTTTTTATCTTGTTGCTGCTATTTTTTTGACCGCAGCTGTATATCGAAATAATACTTCAAGCCAATTCAAAAAATAAATATTCTTATATTTATATTTTCAAAAAAGCTTAAATACCATAAATATTAGTCGATAGTGGGTGATACATTTGGTTGTACAGGGTGATTTTTTAAGAGCTTGATAACTTTTTAAAAAAAAAAACGCATAAAATTTGCAAAATCTCATCGGTTCTTTATTTGAAACGTTAGATTGGTCCATGACATTTACTTTTTGAAGATAATTTCATTTAAATGTTGACCGCGGCTGCGTCTTAGGTGGTCCATCCGCTTAGTCCAATTTTGGCATTTCCACGTTTTTGAGTAACAGAGACCCAATTGGTGCGAACGGCGACGAATCGAAAATTGGTGGTCATCATTAACACTGGCCGATACAGCTGCGATATTTTCTTCAGTTCGCACTCTACGTAAGCGTGTTGGTGGTTTAATGTCCAACAATGTAAATTTGGTGCGAAATTTAGTCACAATAGCCCGAATAGCCGCTTCAGTGGGTCGATTAAACTGACCATAAAATGGAAGCGCGCAATGAACTTTCTTAACAGAGCACGCATTTTGATAATAAAATTCAATAATTTGCAAGCGTTGTTCGTTTGTAAGACGATTCATGATGAAATGTCAAAGCATACTGAGCATCTTTCTCTTTGACACCATGTCTGAAATCCCACGTGATCTGTCAAATACTAATGCATGAAAATCCTAACCTCAAAAAAATCACTCTTTATTTTCATCATATTTTAATTCAAAAAGTACAAAAGGGCAAGATAACAAACTTCATAATTCAACCAATTTTTGCCGTAAAAGTCAAAAAGTACGAATTTAGAAAAAAATTATTATTTTCCGTATCTATGCAGTCAGAGGAATGTATACACCAAATTCTATGATTATAGCTGTAGCCGTTTAGTTGGTACCATTTTTATCCCTCTATTCCCATTGTATCCCTTGAAAGTACGAATTTGGAAAAACCTTTTATTTTTCGTGTCTATAAAGTCAGACGAATGTATACTCCGAACTTCATTACTCTAGCGGAGGCCATTTTGTTGGTACAATTTGTATCCCCTTTTTCCATTTTAACCCCAAAAAGTACGAATTTCAAAAAGTCCCTTCATTTTACGTATCTATTTATGCAGAGGAATGTATACATCGATTTTCATAATTCTACGCAGCCGTTTGGTTGGTACCTTTCTTTATCCCTCTGTGCCCATTTTACCCCTTACAAGTACGAATTTCTATACTATGTGTCCACTTAATTAGAGGAATATACACACCGAATTTCGTGTTTCTAGCTGTTGTTGTTTGATAGGTACCATTTTTATCCCTTTTTACCCCATTACGCCCCCTATGGCGCACGTTTTTGTTGTAGGGGGAATGTGCATACCCAATATCAAGTTAGTACAGGCATACATATTGGAATTTTTATACACTCCACGAGAGTATTATGTCTTTGTGCATTTGTTTGTAACACCCAAAAGGAAACGAGATAGACCCATTGTTAATTATACCGATCGTCTTAGAATCACTTTCTGAGTCGATTTAGCAATGTCCGTCTGTCTGTCCGTCCGTCCGTCCGTCCGTCCGTCCGTCCATCTATTCTTGTAATCACGATACAGGTCGCAATTGTAGACAAAACCAAATGAAACTTTGCACAACGATGTTTTTCGGGATAAGGACGAACGCTATTTAATTTGAAGAAAATCGGTTCAGATTTAGATATAGCCCCCATACGAATTTCACTCCCGATTTGACTCTTTTCACTCTAGATACCACATATTACAACAGATTTTCTTTAAAATTGGCAAAACATCTTATATTGTAACTAGAAACACCTGTGGTAAAAATGTGTTAGATCGGTTCAGATTTATATATAGCTCCCATACAAATTTCTCTCCCGATTTGACTTTTTCCGCTCTAGAGACCACATAATGTATCAGATTGCCTTCAGATTAGGTAAAACATCTTATATTTCCACTAGAAACACCCATGGTGAATATCGGTCAGATCGGTTCAGATTTATATATAGCTCCCATACAAATTTCGCTCCCGATTAGACTTTTTCCGCTCTAGAAACCACATATTGTATCAGATTGTCTTCAGATTTGGTAAAACATCTTATATTCCCACTAGAAATTCCCATGGTGAATATCGGACAGATCGGTTCAGATTTATATATAGCTCCCATACAAATTTCGCTCCCGATTTGACTTTTTCCGCTCTAGAGACCACATAATGTATCAGATTGTCTTCCGATTTGGTTAAACATCTTATATTCCCACTAGAAACTCTCATGGTGAATATCGAACAGATCGGTTCAGATTTATATATAGCTCCCATACAAATTTCGCTTCCGATTTGGCTTTTTCCGCTCTAGAAACCACATAATGTATCAGATTGTCTTCAGATTTGGTAAAACATCTTATATTTACACTAGAAACACCCATGGCGAATATCGGTCAGATCGGTTCAGATTTAGATTTTCACTCTAGATACCACATATTACAACAGATTTTCTTTAAAATTGGCAAAACATCTTATATTGTAACTAGAAACACCTGTGGTAAAAATGTGTTAGATCGGTTCAGATTTATATATAGCTCCCATACAAATTTCGCTCCCGATTTGACTTTTTCCGCTCTAGAAACCAGATATTGTATCAGATTGTCTTCAGATTTTTTAAAACATCTTATATTTCCACTAGAAACACCCATGGTGAATATCGGTCAGATCGGTTCAGATTTAGATATAGCCCCCATATAAATGTCGCTCCCGATTTGACCACATATTGTGCTCTATTGTCTTTAAATTTCGCACAACATCTTATAATCTAACTAAACGAAACTATAGTGAAAGTGGGTAAGATCGGTTCAGATTTAAATATAGCCCAAATTCAAATGTTGCTCCCATAAGTTTAACCGATTTTGGCCAAACTATACATTTTATATTTCACCTATTTCGTTCCAGGTTTCAATATATCCTCATACAAATGTCCTTTCCGATATACATTTTTTTGTCAAACACAGACATTTACAGGATACAAAAAACCTTCCCGTTTTCACTTTTTCACCGAATTGAATTGTATCATAGAGTCGGCCCCGCCCGACTTTAGCCTTTCCTTACTGGTTTCCTTTTGGACTGATTTCTCACAGTTACAATCCCAACCGATCTACGACTATAAGACGCATTAATGGAAAATTTGGCCATCCTAGCTCCTTTCGTTTAGATGCTAGCATGCTTTCAACAGACGGACGGACATGGCTAGATCGTCTTAGAATTTTATGACGATCAAGAATATATATATAAAGAGTGATTTTTTTGAGGTTAGGATTTTCATGCATTAGTATTTGACAGATCACGTGGGATTTCAGACATGGTGTCAAAGAGAAAGATGCTCAGTATGCTTTGACATTTCATCATGAATAGACTTACTAACGAGCAACGCTTGCAAATCATTGAATTTTATTACCAAAATCAGTGTTCGGTTCGAAATGTGTTTCGCGCTTTACGTCCGATTTATGGTCTACATAATCGACCAAGTGAGCAAACAATTAATGCGATTGTGACCAAGTTTCGCACTCAGTTTACTTTATTGGACATTAAACCAACCACACGAATGCGTACAGTGCGTACAGAAGAGAATATTGCGTCTGTTTCTGAGAGTGTTGCTGAAGACCGTGAAATGTCGATTCGTCGCCGTTCGCAGCAATTGGGTTTGTGTTATTCGACCACATGGAAGATTTTACGCAAAGATCTTGGTGTAAAACCGTATAAAATACAGCTCGTGCAAGAACTGAAGCCAAACGATCTGCCACAACGTCAAATTTTCAGTGAATGGGCCCTAGAAAAGTTGGCAGAAAATCCGCTTTTTTATCGACAAATTTTGTTCAGCGATGAGGCTCATTTCTGGTTGAATGGCTACGTAAATAAACAAAATTGCCGCATTTGGAGTGAAGAGCAACCAGAAGCCGTTCAAGAACTGCCCATGCATCCCGAAAAATGCACTGTTTGGTGTGGTTTGTACGCTGGTGGAATCATTGGACCGTATTTTTTCAAAGATGCTGTTGGACGCAACGTTACGGTGAATGGCGATCGCTATCGTTCGATGCTAACAAACTTTTTGTTGCCAAAAATGGAAGAACTGAACTTGGTTGACATGTGGTTTCAACAAGATGGCGCTACATGCCACACAGCTCGCGATTCTATGGCCATTTTGAGGGAAAACTTCGGAGAACAATTCATCTCAAGAAATGGACCGGTAAGTTGGCCACCAAGATCATGCGATTTGACGCCTTTAGACTATTTTTTGTGGGGCTACGTCAAGTCTAAAGTCTACAGAAATAAGCCAGCAACTATATCCAGCTTTGGAAGACAACATTTCCGAAGAAATTCGGGCTATTCCGGCCGAAATGCTCGAAAAAGTTGCCCAAAATTGGACTTTCCGAATGGACCACCTAAGACGCAGCCGCGGTCAACATTTAAATGAAATTATCTTCAAAAAGTAAATCTCATGGACCAATCTAACGTTTCAAATAAAGAACCGATGAGATTTTGCAAATTTTATGCGTTTTTTTTAAAAAAAAGTTATCAAGCTCTTAAAAAATCACCCTTTACTTTATATGGTCTCTGGTCGATATTTCAAGGTGTTACAAACGGAATGATGATGTTAGTATACCCCTATCCTGGAGGTTGAGGGTATAATGATACTATCCAAACGGCTGAACTTTAAATCATTATATTTGGTTTCTACATTTCTCTGACTGTGTCGACGAGCAACAGTTATTTTTCGAAATTTGTAAATTTAGGGAGAAAACGCCGCAAGGGTATACAAATGGAACCAACCAAACCGCTGCAGCTAAAATCATGAAAATCGGTATGTCCCTGATATATCCCCTGACTGCGGAGACGCACAAAACAGAAGAAAATCTAAATTCGTGCCTTTAGAGATAAAATTAGGAAAAGGGATAAAAATGGTACCAAGCTGCAGTAGAAGGAATCATAAAATTCTGTGTGTAGGCTCATCTGATTGTGATCGGAAATGGGTAAAATTGATCGAGGGGAAGTTGTTTCTAACAAGTACAAAAAATATCCCAAATAACCCTAATAGTTAGGGTACTTAAGCATATTAATTTAATGCACTTGAGGTATTATGTTGGTATGCAGGGATATAATGCTGTCTAAACATTTTGATAGCCTCTGAATTCTGCAAAAATTTCCCATTATCTGTTCCGGAACAAAAGTTATGAATAGTTGAGTAAACATCATATGAAAAACATAAAAGTTAGAGGGTTGTAACAATATTTTTCACAAAAATCATCTCACATAATATCGTGTAATACCAAACGCATTAACCAAATTTCATCGAAATTGGAAGACCTTTGAAAAAATCTCATTGATTTCACATATAATTCCTCACATGTGTATATACTTGATTTAAGGTACAAATCGTGTGCTTTTTTCCAGGGTTTATATATTATTTTCTAAGTTCACTCATAATAAAATTAAACCATTTCCTATGATGATATATGAAATTCTTCTATTTATTTTTAGACTGTCCTAGACGAATGCCAAATAAAATGATATGTGATGCGGTGAGTCCTATATTTCATTGAATCGACAATTCCCGGAAAAAAATTCTGTGAATTTATTAAATCTGGAAAAAGAAGAATATACTTAAAATAAGATTCTTATGCTATATACCCGGAAATATCGTATTTAAATGTAAACACTCGATACGAATGGAGTTTGGCCAGTCTATGCGTGGGTCGATTTGGGTTGCCATGTGCGTGGGATGTGCTGCCCGTGTCTATTTGCACACTGTGGGCTGTGAATGTTTTTCTTTCGCTCCATAGATTTCATTGAATTTGTTAGTATTTGTGTTGTGACTTTTTTCGTCGGTCATTTGCGAAGTTTGCACTACGCTTCAACTTATCAACAAAGGACTCACTCAAACATATGCACACACCCACACACACTCAGTCTGCTTGAATTAAATGGGCGAAAAAATGATATGAAAAAAGTTTGGAAGTAGTGTTTATGTTGATTTACAAATGTTTACTTCATTCCGCGAAGGATACAAAGGGATTCGAATATGTGGGTAATTCCAACAAATTGTGAGGTCATTGAATCGAGTTGTGATTTCTGCGAGATCATTCTTAGTTTACTATTCCATTCGAATGCTGCCAATGATTCTAAGGCGATGGGTCTAACTTGAAGCTGGGTTTAGCTCGATTATTTCATGTCATAACAGCAAGTGGCATGAATATAACTTGTAACATTAATAAGTTTATGTAGTTTGTAAATATGGAGGACGAAATTCTAGGACAAAACAACAATAATTTAATTACAGTGCCTGTTCACTTGATGATGCTGTTGTATCATGCATTCCTAAAAATATTTTTCGAAATGTGTATATTTATAGGAAAAACTAGTAAATCAAAAAAAAAAAAATTTTTCAAATCCATGCTTTATGCAAGCAGAATTCTATTGGGCCTAGAAATTCTTTTTTAGTTATCTTTTGTAGAAGGAAAAATTACTGCAAAATTTCAATTTTTTATCTGCCATAGAACGGCATATATTCGAAAATGGGTTTTAACTTCGTATGGGAGGTGCCACGCCCACATTTCCATTACCGCCCATTTTTGTCACAACTACGCACATTAATGCTAGATGCACTTACACAAAATTACAGTAGGTGTAATTTTGGTTTTAACTTCATATGGGAGGTGCCACGCCCACTTTTGCATTACCGCCCATTTTAGGCGCAACTACGCACATTGATGCTAGATGCACTTACACAAAATTTGAGCACTATACGTGTCATAGAACTGACACTATTCGATAATATGTGTTAACTTCATATGGGAGGTGCCACGCCCACTTTTGCATTACCGCCCATTTTAGGCGCAACTACGCACATTGATGCTAGATGCACTTACACAAAATTTGAGCACTATACGTGTCATAGAACTGACACTATTCGATAATATGTTTTAACTTCGTATGGGAGGTTCCACGCCCACTTTTCCAATATCGCCCATTTTTGGCACAACTATGCACATTGATGCTAGATGCACTTACACAAAATTACAGCACTCTAGGTGTCATAGAACTAACAATATTCGATAATAGGTTTTAACTTCGTATGGGAGGTGCCACGCCCACTTTTCCAATACCGCCCATTTTTGGCACAACTATGCACATTGATGCTAGATGCACTTACACAAAATTACAGCACTCTAGGTGTCATAGAACTGACAATATTCGATAATAGGTTTTAACTTCGTATGGGAGGTGCCACGCCCACTTTTCCAATACCGCCCCTTTTTGGCACAACTATGCACATTGATGCTAGATGCACTTACACAAAATTTCAGCACTCTAGGTGTCATAGAACTGACAATATTCAATAATAGGTTTTAACTTCGTATGGGAGGTGCCACGCCCACTTTTCCAATACCGCCCATTTTTGGCACAACTATGCGAATTGATGCTAGATGCACTTACACAAAATTTCAGCATTCTAGGTGTCATAGAACTGACAATATTCAATAATAGGTTTTAACTTCGTATGGGAGGTACCACGCCCCTTTGTCCAATTGGTCAAATTTTTCCATTTCCTTGTATTGTCATCGAAAATGATTAAGTGTGCAAAATTTGAGCAAAATTGGTTGAGAAAAAAGCTTTCAAAAATTGATTTCAAATTTTGTGGCACACAAACATATATAGAAAGTAACCTTATATAAAGCATGGAATGAGGCGAAAGGGCATACAAATAGTACTAATCAAACCGCTGCTCAGTGGAATATTTTCATACAAGCTGCGGCAAAAATTAGAAGGAATAGAGGTAGGACCTTGAAATTTCACAAACCTCCCTTATATCGCAAAATTAGATGAAAAACAATGTTTTTAAGTCCGCCCACAAACACGCCCACCTCCCATGTAAGTTAAAAGGAAAAAAACATCATAAAATTCTTATTTTAATATATATGTGAATACAAATCATTGTCAGTGATTTCATTTGAGTCCACAATTAAATGAAAATTTTCAGTGCCACGGCCAACGCTCACAAAAAATTTTGTTTTTACGATTTTTGATAAAAATTATTTTATTTTTTAATATATTTATTAGGATGGATCACGAAAATAAATTGCAGCGATCACCCCCCTGAAATGAAGATTGTATTGTTTAATGGTGATCTGCAAAATATGTCGTCACTGGGTCAAGCCATCTGTGAGCTAAACGCTCCTGAAAACACCTCTAAAAATCATGTTTTTTCTCGAGTAATTTTTATACACTCCACGAGAGTATTATGTCTTTGTGCAATTGTTTGTAACACCCAAAAGGAAGGGAGATATTGTTAATTATACCGATCGACTTAGAATCAGCTTTTGAATCGATTTAGCAATGTTCGTCTGTCTGTCCATCTATTCTTGTAATCAAAGTTCAGGTCGAATTGTAGCCAGAACCAAACGAAACTTTGCACAACGAAGTTTTTCGGGATAAGGACGAACGCTATTTAATTTGAAAAACATCGGTTCAGATTTAGATATAGCCCCCATACGAATTTCACTCCCGATTTGACTCTCTTCACTCTAGTTACCACATATTTTAACAGATTTTCTTCAAAATCGGCAAAACATCTTATATTTCGACTAGAAACAACCAATGCGAAAATAGGTCAGATCGGTTCAGATTTATATATAGCTCCCATACAAAGTTCGCTCTCAATTTGAGTTTTTACGCTCTAGCAACCACATATTTTATCACATCTTCTTCAAATTTTGCAAAATATCTTTTTCAACTAGAAATACCCATGGTGAAAATAAGTGAGATCGGTTCAGATTTAGATATAGCCCCCATACGAATTTCACTCCCGATTTGACTCTCTTCACTCTAGTTACCACATATTTTAACAGATTTTCTTCAAAATTGGCAAAACATCGTATATTTCAACTAGAAACACCTATGGTGAAAATAGGGCAGATCGGTTCAGATTTATATATAGCTCCCATACAAATTTCGCTCTCAATTTGAGTTTTTACGCTCTAGCAAACACATATTTTATCAGATTGTCTTCAAACTTGGCAAAACATCTTATATTTAATCTAAGAACATGAATGGTGAAAAAAGTCAAATCGGTTCAGATTTATATAAAGCTCCCATTCAAATTACACTCCCGATTTTCTGCTGTAGAAACCACATATTTCAACAGATCTTCTTCAAAATTGGCAAAACATCGTATATTTTAACTAGAAATACCCAATGCGAAAATAGATTAGATCGGTTCAGATTTATAAATAGCTCCCATACAAATTTCGCTCTCAATTTGATTTTTTCCGCTCTATAAACCACATAATTTAACAGATTTTCTTCAAATTTGCAAAATATCTTATATTTCCACTAGAAACACCCAGGGTGAATGAGTCAGATCGGTTCAGATATATATATATATCTCCCGGCGTGATTTTTACACCCCAGAAACAACGTATTTTCAACGAATTTGTTCAAATTGAGCATAACACGTTATATTTGAACAGGAAGAACTTATTGTGTAAGTGGATCACTTCATTCCATGTTTGGATATAGCCCCTATACAAATATTCTTCTCGATTTGACCAGTTAGGTCAGGTCATATTGGCCTATGATTAGGAAACATACAAAAATTCTTCCAGTTTTCGCTTTTTTACCGAATTGAAGTGTATTCGGATAGAAAGTGGAGTGTATCATATAGTCGGCCCCGCCCGACTTTAGCCTTTCCTTACTAGTTTTGTGTTAAATTCTTGGCCAAAATTTTTTTTCTGTATTAATAGACCATTTTTATTCTTGTCTTAGAATATCTAATTGGTCGTATATATTGATTTTATTTTATTGATTTTTTTGTGGTTTTTCAAGGAGATTATATGGAGATTTTGTAAGAGATGTTATGAAAAATAAATAAAAGGAATAAATACCTTTCGAATGATACCTGAATGATGAATATCGGAAGAAAAATGACACTGACTCCATGTTTGTAAAATAATTTAATACAGGAGATTGCTTTTCAGAGCCAACATTTTCAAACACTGTTTACAAAAATGAGCGCAGCAGCGTCAATTTCCTTCCGATGTTCACCATTTAGGCTTCATTCGAAAGGTATTGACTGCCGTAATTATTTTTTTTTTGTAAAGTACCAACACCAAATATAAAAAAATTTCAATTGTCACTATGAAAATACACAAAAAATTACTACTAAGGTTCAATAATTCGACCAATAAGTTACTCTAAGACAAGAATCAAAATTTTTATTTAAAGTGCTTCCACGGGTCTCTTATTTCAAAAAAATCTAGAAATACATGATTTTCAGGGGTATTTTCAGGAGCGTTTAGGTCACAAACGGCTTAATCAAGGATCGAAAAATTTTGGAAATCATCATTGAACAATCCAAACTTTATTTTCGTGGGGTGAAGGGAATTTGTTTTCCCATTTGTATGGACGGCGACCCAGCCTACTATAAATATATATGTCCTTTATTTGTCACATAATATAAAGTACAAATAATATATAGAGATTACATAACAATCCTTAATACAAGGTGGCGCAAAAGTAGTGTCATGTCGTAATGTGCATTGCCTACCGTTTTGTTAGAAATGAAAATGTATTAGGCACATTATATGGTGTCATATTTTATTCTTCAAAAAACTATTTCTGAAGACAGAACTCATTTTCATTGCTAACAAAACGGTAGGCAATTCACATTATGACCTGACACTACTTTGGCGCCACCTTGTATATGACTTAAGATTAATATATCGGCTAAATATTTACATGCGCACGTATGCCATAAAACCATACACCCCTAAGGTATGCTTTAAACAAATTTTCGAAAATACATTAAAAAAGAACAGCGAATAAAGTATTACTTCTTTTTTGACTTAGACGATTTTACCATTTCAGTAAATAAATCGATCGAATCTTTGCAGTTTATAAGCAGAATATTATTTTTAAAATGAATAAATAAGACAGTGGTTTAATAATATTTATGAATGCCGAGAAATCGATCAGCCTCGCGAATATATAGTTTTATACTGTACAAAAGTAGTCATACTAGATAAATTATAAACACTATCCGCAAAGGAAATCGAAAATATAATTACACCTTTTGAAATGCAAAAGAACACCTCAAAGCTCCTGTTTTCTATGATCTGAAATTCCATGGTATGGTTTCCGAGATACATCTCAATAAAATTACCTCTATTATGATGAAATTTTGAACTATTTATTTTAGCATTTATGAACTTTAAATGCATCCATAGCTAAATTTAGCAGCAAGGTCGGCAAAATCTTTTAGATAGTGTTTATTAGGAATGTTCTTTTAAAAATTCAATCAATAAAGTTTGGGCACATGAGCTAGAATCATGAAATTCAGTGTGTAGGCTCATCTGACTGTAGTGTGAACTGTAGTATTTAAGTAATTTTTTCAGTGTACAGTGAACTTTGATAAAAAGAAAACACATTCTTTTGGATTTAATAAATTGCATCAGAATGTTTTTAAATACAGCTGCAGCTGGTGGATTCCGCACGGAGGATAGTCAAGATGTTATAGTGGAATACAAGCAGTTATCATACATTTTCGAAAACGGCATTGTGGCATCACAAATGACTGCATTTCCGTCACACAAAAAACTCGTCATTGGCAACAGAAAAAATGATATTTTGAAATAATACGAAACGTTTTTCCAGTCCATTGAACTGTTCCATTTCCCAGCCAACTTATTGCTCTTTATTTTATTTCATCGAAAGTGAATGTTAATTCACAACTACATGTGAGCATTTGAATACACGCAAAATTTGAGATGTGGTGGTCATATTGCTCTGGATATAATGTTGGCAGTTACTTTTGATGCACTCACTACAAATCCGCATATGAAAATGGTGTTCTAAGTAAAAAATCCAAAACAAAATCGAGATATGCCAATTTGTCTCTTTACTTTGATAAAGTCTCTAATGTAAGAACTTTTATTTTTGACATTTGTAAAAAAAATACCCTTACAATGACATTTCTCATTTTACGCACACCAAACTTGCCTTCAGTGTTAGTTTGGAAGTGGTCTAAGTGATCACATATTATTGTCCATTTTGTCCTAGGGGCTATATTTAAGGAGCAATTACGGTTTTAATATACTTAAAATTTTGACTCGAATATAGTGATCACAGATTATTGTCAAATTTGTCCTAGGGGCTATATTTAAGGAGCTATGACGCCTTTAAGTTTTGAAAATGAATTTTGTATTTCCAACCCGAATATAGTGATCACAGATTATTGTCAATTTTGTCCTAGGGGCTATATTTAAGGAGCTATGACGGTTTTAAGAATCTTAAATTTTTGACTTGAATATAGTGATCACAGATTATTGTCCATTTCGTCCTAGGGGCTATATTTAACGAGCTATGACGCCTTTAAGTTTTGAAAATGAATTTTGTATTTCCAACCCGAATATAGTGATCACAGATTATTGTCAATTTTGTCCTAGGGGCTATATTTAAGGAGCTATGACGGTTTTAAGAATCTTAAATTTTTGACTTGAATATAGTGATCACAGATTATTGTCAATTTTGTCCTAGGGGCTATATTTAAGGAGCTATGACGCTTTTAAGAATCTTAAATTTTTGACTTGAATATAGTGATCACAGATTATTGTCCATTTCGTCCTAGGGGCTATATTTAACGAGCTATGACGCCTTTAAGTTTTGAAAATGAATTTTGTATTTCCAACCCGAATATAGTGATCACAGATTATTGTCAATTTTGTCCTAGGGGCTATATTTAAGGAGCTATGACGGTTTTAAGAATCTTAAATTTTTGACTTGAATATAGTGATCACAGATTATTGTCAATTTTGTCCTAGGGGCTATATTTAAGGAGCTATGACGCTTTTAAGTTTTGAAAATGAATTTTATATTTTTAACCCGAATATAGTGATCACAGATTATTGTCCATTTTGTCCTAGGGGCTATACTTAAGGAGATATGACGGTTTTAATAATCTTAAATTTTTGACTCGAATATAGTGATCACAGATTATTGTCCATTTTGTCCTAGAGGCTATATTTAAGGCGCTATGACGGTTTT
Source organism: Polietes domitor (assembly GCA_947397865.1). Lineage (NCBI taxonomy): Eukaryota > Metazoa > Arthropoda > Insecta > Diptera > Muscidae > Polietes > Polietes domitor. The sequence goes on from CANDYM010000320.1 coordinate 61,216, forward strand.
AATATACTTAAAATTTTAACCCGAATATAGTGATCACAGATTATTGTCCATTTTGTCCTAGGGGCTTTACTTAAGGAGCTATGACGGTTTTAATAATCTTTAATTTTTGACTCGAATATAGTGATCACAGATTATTGTCCATTTTGTCCTAGGGGCTATATTTAAGGAGCTATGACGGTTTTAATATACTTAAATTTTTAACCCGAATATAGTGATCACAGATTATTGTCCATTTTGTCCTAGGGGCTATACTTAAGGAGATATGACGGTTTTAATAATCTTAAATTTTTGACTCGAATATAGTGATCACAGAATATTGTCCATTTTGTCCTAGAGGCTATATTTAAGGCGCTATGACGGTTTTAATATACTTAAAATTTTAACCCGAATATAGTGATCACAGATTATTGTCCATTTTGTCCTAGGGGCTTTACTTAAGGAGCTATGACGGTTTTAATAATCTTTAATTTTTGACTCGAATATAGTGATCACAGATTATTGTCCATTTTGTCCTAGAGCCTATATTTAAGGAGCTATGACGGTTTTAATAATCTTAAATTTTTGACTCGAATATAGTGATCACAGATTATTGTCCATTTTGTCCTAGGGGCTATATTTAAGGAGCTATGACGGTTTTAATATACTTAAATTTTTAACCCGAATATAGTGATCACAGATTATTGTCCATTTTGTCCTAGGGGCTATACTTAAGGAGATATGACGGTTTTAATAATCTTAAATTTTTGACTCGAATATAGTGATCACAGATTATTGTCCATTTTGTCCTAGAGGCTATATTTAAGGAGCTATGACGGTTTTAATAATCTTAAATTTTTGACTCGAATATAGTGATCACAGATTATTGTCCATTTTATCCTAGAGGCTATATTTAAGGAGCTATGACGGTTTTAAGATTCTTAAATTTTTGACTCGAATATAGTGATCACAGATTATTGTCCATTTTTTCCTAGAGGCTATATTTAAGGAGCTATGACGGTTTTAAGATTCTTAAATTTTTGACTCGAATATAGTGATCACAGATTATTGTCCATTTTGTCCTAGAGCCTATATTTAAGGAGCTATGACGGTTTTAATAATCTTAAATTTTTGACTCGAATATAGTGATCACAGATTATTGTCCATTTTGTCCTAGGGGCTATATTTAAGGAGCTATGACGCTTTTAAGTTATGAAAATGAATTTTATATTTTTGACTCGAATATAGTGATCACAGATTATTGTCCATTTTGTCCTAGGGGCTATATTTAAGGAGCTATGACGCTTTTAAGTTATGAAAATGAATTTTATATTTTTGACTCGAATATAGTGATCACAGATTATTGTCCATTTTTTCCTAGAGGCTATATTTAAGGAGCTATGACGGTTTTAATAATCTTAAATTTTTGACTCGAATATAGTGATCACAGATTATTGTCCATTTTATCCTAGAGGCTATATTTAAGGAGCTATGACGGTTTTAAGATTCTTAAATTTTTGACTCGAATATAGTGATCACAGATTATTGTCCATTTTTTCCT